>JACEFZ010004276.1:37500-98858 GCA_014155875.1 Cepaea nemoralis
AAGGTTTGCATGTGGGTGGGCATATGGGTGGGCATGAGGGTGGACATGTGGGTGGACATGTGGGTGGACATGAAGGTTTGCATGTGGGTGGGCATGTGGGTGGGCATGAGGGTGGACATGTGGGTGGACATGTGGGTGGAAATGTGGGTGGACATGTGGGTGGACATGTGGATGGACATGTGGGTGGAGATGTGGGTGGACATGTGGGTGGACATGTGGGTGGACATGAAGGTTTGCATGTGGGTGGGCATGTGGGTGGGCATGTGGGTGGACATGAGAGTGGACATGTGGGTGGACATGAGGGTGGATATTTGGGTGGACATGTGGGTGGACATGAGGGTGGGCATGTGGATGGTCATGTGGGTGGGCAATGAGGGTGGACATGTGGGTGGACATATGGGTGGACATGAAGGTTGGCATGTGGGTGGGCATGTGTGTGGACATGAAGGTGGGCATGTGGGTGGGCATGTGGGTGGACATGTAGGTGGACATGAGGGTTTGCATGTGGGTGGGCATGTGAGTGGGCATGTGGGTGGACATGTGGGTGGACATGTGTGTGGACATGTGGGTGGACATGAGAGTGGACATGTGGGTAGACATGAGGGTGGATATTTGGGTGGACATGTGGGTAGACATGAGGGAGGGCATGTGGGTGGTCATGTGGGTGGGCATTGAGGCTGGACATGTGGGTGGACATGTGGGTGTACATGTGGGTGTACATGAGGGTGGACATGTGGGTGGACATGTGGGTGGACATGAGGTTGGACATGAGGGTGGACATGTGGATGGACATGTGGGTGGACATGTGGGTGGAAATGTGGGTGGACATGTGGGTGGACATGTGGGTGGACATGTGGGTGGACATGTTGATGGAAATGTGGGTGGACATGTGGGTGGACATGAGGGTGGATATTTTTGTGGACTTGTGTGTGGACATGTGGGTGGACATGAGGGTGGACATGTGGGTGGACATGTGGGTGGACATGTGGGTGGACTTGTGGATGGACATGTGGGTGGACATGTGGGTGGTCATGTGGGTGGACATGTGGGTGGATATGTCGGTGGACATGTGGGTGGATATGTGGGTGGACATGTGGGTGGACATGTGGGTGGACATGTGGGTGGACATGAGGGTGGACATGTGGGTGGACATGTGGGTGGACATGTGGGTGGACATGTGGGTGGACATGTGGGTGGGCATGAGGGTGGACATGTGGGTGGACATGAGGGTGGACATGAGGATTGATATTTGGGTGTACATGTGGGTGTACAAGTGGGTGGACTTGTGGGTGGTCATGTGGGTGGACATGTGGGTGGACATGTGGGTGGACATGTGGGTGTACATGAGGGTGGACATGTGGGTTGACATGTGGGTGGACATGTGGGTGGACATGTGGGTGGGCATGAGGGTGGACATGAGGGTGGACATGAAGGTTTGCATGTGCGTGGGCATGTGGGTGGGCATGTGGGTGGACATGTGGGTGGACATGTGGGTGGACATGTGGGTGGACATGTGGGTGGACATGAAGGTTTGCATGTGGGTGGGCATATGGGTGGGCATGAGGGTGGACATGTGGGTGGACATGTGGGTGGACATGTGGGTGGACATGTGGGTGGACATGTGGGTGGACATGTGGGTGGACATGAAGGTTTGCATGTGGGTGGGCATGTGGGTGGGCATGAGGGTGGACATGTTTGTGGACATGTGGGTGGAAATGTGGGTGGACATGTGGGTGGACATGTGGATGGACATGTGGGTGGAGATGTGGGTTGACATGTGGGTGGACATGTGGGTGGACATGAAGGTTTGCATGTGGGTGGGCATGTGGGTGGGCATGTGGGTGGACATGAGAGTGGACATGTGGGTGGACATGAGGGTGGATATTTGGGTGGACATGTGGGTTGACATGAGGGTGGGCATGTGGATGGTCATGTGGGTGGGCAATGAGGGTGGACATGTGGGTGGACATGTGGGTGGACATGAAGGTTGGCATGTGGGTGGGCATGTGTGTGGACATGAAGGTGGGCATGTGGGTGGGCATGTGGGTGGACATGTAGGTGGACATGAGGGTTTGCATGTGGGTGGGCATGTGAGTGGGCATGTGGGTGGACATGTGGGTGGACATGTGTGTGGACATTTGGGTGGACATGAGAGTGGACATGTTGGTAGACATGAGGGTGGATATTTGGGTGGACATGTGGGTAGACATGAGGGAGGGCATGTGGGTGGTCATGTGGGTGGGTATTGAGGCTGGACATGTGGGTGGACATGTGGGTGTACATGTGGGTGTACATGTGGGTGGACATGTGAGTGGACATGTGGGTGGACATGAGGTTGGACATGAGGGTGGACATGTTGATGGACATGTGGGTGGACATGTGGGTGGAAATGTGGGTGGACATGTGGGTGGACATGTGGGTGGACATGTGGGTGGACATGTTGATGGAAATGTGGGTGGACATGTGGGTGGACATGAGGGTGGATATTTTTGTGGACTTGTGTGTGGACATGTGGGTGGACATGAGGGTGGACATGTGGGTGGACATGTGGGTGGACATGTGGGTGGACTTGTGGTTGGACATGTGGGTGGACATGTGGGTGGTCATGTGGGTGGACATGTGGGTGGATATGTCGGTGGACATGTGGGTGGATATGTGGGTGGACATGTGGGTGGACATGTGGGTGGACATGTGGGTGGACATGAGGGTGGACATGTGGGTGGACATGTGGGTGGACATGTGGGTGGACATGTGGGTTAACATGTGGGTGGGCATGAGGGTGGACATGTGGGTGGACATGAGGGTGGACATGAGGATTGATATTTGGGTGTACATGTGGGTGTACAAGTGGGTGGACTTGTGGGTGGTCATGTGGGTGGACATGTGGGTGGACATGTGGGTGTACATGAGGGTGGACATGTGGGTTGACATGTGGGTGGACATGTGGGTGGACATGTGGGTGGGCATGAGGGTGGACATGTGGGCGGACATGAGGGTGGACATGAGGGTTGATATATGGGTGTACATGTGGGTGTACAAGTGGGTGGACTTGTGGGTGGACATGTGGGTGGACATGTGGGTGGACATGTGGGTGGACATGTGGGTGGACATGTGGGTGGACATGAGGGTGGTGCCACATAGCGTTTAGACAGAATGACGTCATCGGAACAGGCGGTAGAAAATCATATAGGGAAAACCCCACAAGAAACTAAGGAAACTGTTGGTAAAGAACACAAAGGACAGTGACGTCAGATATCAACAGGAAGGACATCGATTGGGAAGGTAATAGCAGGCCGTAAAATGCAAATATTGGCGATAGAATAGTGTTGGCACGTAAAGCAGTGGCTGCGACGAAGATATACAGGGATTGCTACAACGTGTCGCTACAGAACATACGGGAGTACCTAGACCTATATCGTGGAGAGCGGCAAAGGAGAACTTCAGGCAGAATGACAGAAGGTCAAGTGAAGATTAGTGAAAGGATGATTGTTATTTAAGCAGGTTAGTTATTGTAAATTATCAACATGTTCCTATCAATAGATCCTAGGCCCAGCCTGGCGGTAACAGGCCCCTAGGAATGGACTGTATCGATATCATTTAAACTTAACTGTGAACTGTCATTAAATGATATTCCGATCCAAATCTTCAACATGACAGTTGGCTTCGTCATTACCCTGCCGTTCCAGTTCTGAACTTTGCTCGTTTACTTTTATAAGTTTGTGTCGAGCCGAAATTATTGATCGTGCTATTTGGACATTTTGCATGTAATTGTTATGAATGCTGGACATATAGCATGGCAGCCTTGGGTGCATCGTTTTCCGGGAGTGCCAACAGAAATATTATTAACTAGCCACTCATACACTGCCGCCATTTACTGCTGTATTTGCACTGGCCAGGAAGACATCAAAATCCCAGTCACAAAAGTATATATTTGTTCATATCATGGATTCGTGTCTGCCACAAACTCTGCATCATTACTATATGGACATAAGACATATTATTTACACGTTAGACATGTATGTTGGAGGAAATCTGGAGATGGACTGCACACGTTGAACTGTCCCTCCACACCCTTGCTTCCCTCAACATAATCTCTTCAGGACATTTTCCCTCACCGACACTTCCCTCCACAAGATTCCCTCACGTCATTTTCACTGTTTTACTACTTGCTACACGTGACATTTATGATGCCATTAACTGGAAAGTAAACATGCTCATGGATCTTACGTCCTACACATTGCGTTGAGTCAAGCATTTATCAACGTCATTCCAGTAATCAAGGTCGTCACTGGGACACTGTCGCTGGCTGTTAGAGACGTTGAAGCAGCATTTCGTTTATCACGGTGCCATTTCAATATATTAGACGGACACCTCACTTGCATATAATCAACGCAACGAGTTTTCTGCACAGAATGTCGGATTATTCAACGTCAACGCTTCACAATGGACACTACCTGAATTTACACGGATACACTGCACACTTCATCATAGACAAATTATAGGACATACAGGATAAGTCACACATTAGTCATTGTATTCTGGACATTATAGATGCTATGGATTATGCACTGATCTGGAAAGGTATATGAACTCAAATGCCGATATGAATGTGTGACATTATAGACTTGACCTCCATCGACGCTTCCTTCCATCGTCAGTCTTTGGGAAATCTGGATGTTATTGAGACGCTCATCTGGACATTGTTCACAGGATCTTTCATGAAGAGGTACCTACATTGCGAACGACACTTCTAAGCGGACGTCATCACACACATCAGTCAACTTATTCTGGACTGTAAATACGCAACTACATTTAGTCACTGCGGGTATCATACATTCAGATACCCACTTCAACTGGTCAACCAGGATTTATCTCGTTAAGGCCAGTATATTTGCTGTTTGTTGTTATATAACTGTGGTCTGTTTGGGTGTCTAGTATATAACATACTTTTTTCTTCCGATAGCCGACTCCGTAGTTGTTTAACAAAGCGGGAGATTGGAGCGCTATCTGAATGTCACATGAGTTTATTTCTCTGACATTCAAACACGTTATTTACTGACGGCTTGTCAGCTTGTGACAAATATATTTTTTGTGACGAACTTGCGATTCGTTGGTAGTATATTAATTTTTTTCGCGTTGTACCGTTAGGCATTTACATTCCTTATTCTATCACGTCTCCTTATTTATATGTGATTGAATATTATGTAGGTATGTCACTTCGTAGTTTGTCATCGTAACAGCGTCATTGTTGTGTCAGTATACTCTTTATATTGAATATATATTTTTATTACTCATTTCTAGTGCTTACATTTCGTAACGGTTAGGACGTTATTTATCTCGCGCCGAGTTGCTATTCTTCTCGCGTGGTTATACTCTTCTATAGTATGATTTCGAGTTGACTTCTCGTTCAACTTGCGTATATATTTGGATACGCTTGTTATTGTCTGCCTACGCATTCTATCGGCCGTGCGTCGCATATCTGCTATTGTAGCGGCATAATTTACAGATCATTAAAACAACATGTCAACACTTCAAGACTTCATGGACATGGGGGAAAAGTCTGGTTTGACTGGTGCAGACCTCAGGAATTGGGCAAAGCAAGAATTGAAAGATTTTCAGACACAGCAATGTGAAGAGAGAGCTGAAAAATTGGCAGCAGAGAAAGAAGCAAAACAACTTCAAGCTGCACATGAACGAGAGGAACGACAAGAGAGATTGGCTCTTGAGAAAGAGTTAAAAGAAAAAGAGATGGCTTTGGAACGTGAGAAAATTGCCGCTAGGGAAAAGGAATTAACTCTGGAACGTGAAAGGATAGCAGCTGAAAAGAGATGAAAGATAAGCAACTGGCATTTGAGAAAGAAAAACTTTTGCCCGAAAAACTTCTTAAGGACAAGGAAGTTGAAGGTAATTTGAAAGTCAAGTCATTGGAAATGGATCGTGAAGCTAAGATTGAACGAGAAAAGAATTCAAGCAAAACATAATGATCCAGTGAAGAAGTATCAAGGTCTTTTTCGCAATTTCCAGCAAGGTGATTCTGTCAGTTCTTGGATTACCAATTTGACGTGCTCGTAAAGTATTACAAAGTACCGGAACAAGACGTACAGATTCTGTTCCACAGCATCTCGCATTGGAGCCTTTAAAGGTAATCGAGTTAATACCCGAGGACTTACGTACTAACTACAAATACATGAGAGATCGTGATTTGGCACACTTTAGTTTAGATGAATCGGGCTTACGTACTAAGTTTAAAACACTCACTATCTAAATCTAACCAAACTTTCCTTACTTTGTTTCTGAATTAACCTCATCTTTGATAATGGACTAAAGCCGCTGATATTGGGTCTGACTACAATAACATTCGAGACTTAATAATTAGAGATAGACTACTATCTGCGGTACCAGAGGCCATGTCTATATTTCTAGTGGAGAATAAATGCAAAGATTCTAAGGAAATGGAAACGAGGGGAGAATCATATTTCAATGCACACCGTGACATATTTTCTGAATGCACACAACCTGAACTGGTAATAGGGGGCTAGTGCTAGAATTCAGATAACAGAGGTAAATGGTAAGTTCAATAAATTCTCTAATAGAACATGGGAACCTTACCAGAACACAAACAGAGATTCTGACAGACCTAGAAAGGGTCACTTCACACGATGTCAATATTGTAAAACTCTCACACGGTGCTTTGGAATGTGTGACCAACATCCTGGTTATCCTGCGTACCTAAGAGACATCACATCTAAGAAAAAGAGTAAGTATGACTCCTACAAGAAGAGTGTTAAATGTTATTCTTGTCGGGCATATGGACATACATTCCGGTCGTGCGCGATGAGAAACACTTGGAAGGAGACGAATACTGCATACGTGTTCTCCAGCAGCGATTCTGATGACTTAGATGACACACATACGGCTATTATTCAGACTTACAACGACAATATAGAGAAGACTGAGAAGACATTCCTGATGACGAATGCCTAGCGACCAGTCAAGAGACCAATGCGGCTGACATACAGAATGGGCACACTTAAAGTTCACCAAGCTTGGGTGAACGGGGAACCTACTACATGCGTTCGTGATAACAGGCGCATCTATTATTGGGGTAGACCAAAAGCTCATAAGGGTGGGTACAAAGCAAAATGTAGGCTGCAGGAGGGTGGACATCGTGGGTGGACATGAGGGTGGGACCTGAGGATTGTACTCTGGGGTGTGTACAGTGGGTGTACAAGGGGTGGACTCGTGGGGGGTCATGTGGGTGGACATGTGGGTGGAAATGTGGGTGTACATGAGGGTGGACATGTGGGTTGGACATGTGGTTTTTTGTTTTTGCTTTTTGATGGGACGTTTGTCGGGTGGACATGTGGGTGGGCATGAGGGCTGGACATTGTGGGGGAATGAGGGGTGACATGAGGGTGATATATGGGTACATGTGCGGTGTACAAGGGGGTGGAGTGTGGGTGGACATGGGTGGACCTGTGGGTGGACATGTGGTGTGACATGGTGGGTGAGACATGTCGGGCGGACATGAGGGGGGTGCCACTAGCGTTTAGACGAAATGAACGGTCATAGGAAACAGGGCGGGTAGAAAATCAATAGGGACAACCCACAAGAAAACAAGGAAACTGTGGTTTAAGAACACAAAGGACAGGAGTCATGATATAACCAGGAAGGACATCGATGGCGAAGGTAATAGCAGCCTTACAGCAAATATGGCGATAGAATAGTGTTGGACGTAAAGCAGTGGCTGCGACGGAGATATACAGGATTGCTACAACGTGCCGCTACAGAAACATTACGCGGCAGTACCCTAGGACCCCCCCCTTATATCGTGTGGAGAGCGGCAAAGGAGAAACTCAGCAGAATGAAGAAGGTCAAGTGAAGATTAGGAAAGGATGATGTTATTTAGCAGGGTAGCTATGTAAATTATCAACATCTGTTCGATCAATAGATCCTAGGCCCAGCCTTGCCGGTAACAGGCCTATTTTTCGAATGGGACTGTTCGATACATTAACTTAACTTTGAAACTGTCATTAAGATATCCGATCCAATCTTCAAAATGAACAGTTGTCTTCGACATTACACTGCCGTTCCGTTTCTGAACTTTGCTCGTTACTTTATAAGTTGTGTCGAGCCGAAATTAGGATCGTGCTATTTGGACATTTGAGGTAATGTGATGAATGCTGGACATATAGATGCAGGCTTGGGTGACATTTCGGGAGTGCCAACAGGAAATATACTAACTAGCCACTCATACACTGCCGCCATTTACGTGCTGTATTTGCACTGGACAGAAGACATCAAAATCCAATCACAAAAGTATATATTTGTTCATCTGAGTCGGTATGCAACAACTCTGCATAGACTATATGGACAGAAGACATATTATTTAACGTTAGACATGTATGTGGAGGAAAATCTGGAGAGACTGACACCGGACTGTCCCTCCCAACCCTTGCTTCCCTCAACATAATCTCTTCAGGACATTTCACTCACCGACACTCCCTCAAAAGATTCCCTCACATCATGTTTCACTGTTTTATACTTGCTACACGTGACATTTATGGATGCCATTACTGGAAAGTAAAACATGATCATGGATCTTTACGTCGTACACATTGCGTTTGAATCAAGCATATTTCAAGTCATTCCAGTAAATCAAGGTCGTCACGGGCACTGTCGATGGCTGTTAGAGAGTTGAAGCAGGCATTTTCGTTTATCACGGTGCCATTTCAATATAGTAGACGGACACCTCACTTGCATAATAATCAACGCAACGAGGTCTGCAAAGAATATCGAATTATTCAACGTCAAAACGACTCACACTGGACTATTATAGATGCTAATGGAATTATGAACTGATTGGAAAGGTATAGAACTCAAATGACGATATGGATGTGTGACATTATAAGACGACTTCATCGACGCTTCCTTCCAATCGTAGTCTTACGGGAAATCTGCGATTTTATTGAGACGATCAATATGGGACATTGGTCACAGGAATCTTTCTGAAGAGGTGCCTACATTTCGAACGACACTTCTAAGCGGACATCATCACACACATCCAGTCAACTTATTCGTGGAATAAATACGTACTACATTTAGTCACTTGCGGGCGTTATATACATTCAGATACCCACTTCAATGGTCAACCAGTATTATCTCGTTAAGGCCAGTATATTTGCTGTTGTGATTGTTACATAACTGTGGTCTGTTGAGTGTCTAGTATATAACATACTTTTCTTCGATAGCCGACTCCGTAGTGTGTTAACAAAGCGGGAGATCGGAGCGCTATCTGAGTCACATGAAATTTATCTCTCTAAATTCAGACCACGTTTATTTAAGCCGGCTTGTCCAGCTTGTGACAAATATATATTTTTTGTGACGAACTTGCTGATTCGTTGGCAGTATATCACTTTTTGCGCGTGGACCGTTAGGCATTACATCATATTCTACCACGTCTCCTTAGTTAATGTGGATTGAATAATTATGTGGTATGTCACTTCAGTCGTTATCGTAACCAAGCGCCTTGTTGGCGGTCAGTATAATATTTATCCGAATATATATTTTTGCTAATAATTTCTAGGTGTTAAATTTATCTGTGTATAACGGTTAGGACGTTATTTATTAGCCCGAGCGCTTAGTCTTATCGCGTGGTTATACTCTCTATAGTAATGATTTCGAGTTGAGTCTTCGTTCAACTGCGTATTATATTTGGAACGATTGTTATTGCGCCTACGCATTCTATCGGCGTGCGATCGCATATAGGCTATGTAGCGGATAATTTACAGATCAGATAAAACAACATGTCAACACTGCACGGCTCATGGACATGGGGGAAAAGTTGGTTGACTGGTGCAGACCTCAGGAATTGGGAAGCAAGAATGAAGCTTTCAGACACAGCATGTGAAGAGATGAGCTGAAAAAGCTAGGCAGCAGAGAAAGAAGCAAACAACTTCAAGCTGCACCTGAACGAGAGGAACGACAAGAGAGATTGGCTCTTGAGAAAGAGTTAAAAGAAAAAGAGATGGCTTGGAAAGTGTGCAGAAAAATGCCGCTATGGAAAAAGGAATTAACTTGGCACGTGAAAGGATAGCAGCTGAAAAAGAGATGAAAGATAAGCAACTGGCATTGAGAAGAAAAACTTTTGCCGAAAAACTCTTAAGGGACAAGGAAGTGAGGTAATTTTGAAGTCAAGTCATTGGAAATGGATCGTGCAAATAAGATTGAACGAGAAAGAATTCCAAGCAAAACATAACGATCCAGTGAAGAAGTATCAAGGTCTTTTTCGCAATTTTTCCAGCAAGGTGATTCTGTCAGTTCTTGGATGACCAATGTGACGTTGCTCGTAAAGTATTAAAAGTACCGGAACAAAGGACGTACGATTCTGATTTCCACAGCATTCTCGCATTGGAGCCTTTAAAGTAATCGGTATACCCGAGGACTTACGTATAACTACCAAATCAGAGAGAGGCTGATTGGCACACTTTCGTTTAGATGAATCGGGGCTTACGTACTAAGTTAAAAACACTCACTCCTAATCTAACCAAACTTTCATTACTTTGTTTCTGAATTAACATCATCTTTGATAAATGGACTAAAGCCGCTGACATGGTTCTGACTACAATAACATTCGAGGACTTAATAATTAGAGATAGGACTACTAGCTGCGGTACAGAGCCTGTCTATATTCTAGTGGAGAATAAATGCAAAGATCTAAGGAATGGAAACGAGGGGAGGAATCATATTCCAAGCCACCGTGACATATTTTCTGAATGCACACAACCTGAACTGGTAATAGGGGCTAGTGCTAGAATTCAGAATAAAACAGGGGTAATGGTAAGGTTCAAAAATTCTCTAATAGAAACATGGAGACCTACCAGAACACAAAACAGAGATTCGGACAGACCGAGAAAGGGTCACTTCACACGATGTATATTGTAAAACTCTCACACGGCTGCTTTGGAAATGTGTGACCAACATCCGGGTTATCATGCGGACCTAAGAGACATCACATTAAGAAAAAGGAGTAAGTTATGACTCCTACAAGAAGAGTGTTAAATGTTATTATTGTCGGCATATGGAACATTACATTCCGGTCGTGCGGATGAAGAAACACTTGGAAGGAGACGAATACTGCATACGTGTTCTCCAGCAGCGGATTTGATGACTTAGATGACACACATACGGCTATTATAAGACTTACAACGACAATTAGAGAAGACTGAGAAAGCATTCCTGATGACGAATGCCTAGCGACATTCAAGAGACAATGCGGTGACATACAGAATGCACACTTACGTTCACCAGCTTGGAGTGAACGGGAACCTACTACATGCGTTCGTGATACAGGCGCATCTAATATTGGGTAGACCAAAAGGCTCATAAGAGATAGAGACTACCACAGGCAAAACTGTTAGGTGCAGAACTTCGGGGGCAGAAGTTGAAAGGTATAAAAATCGCCACAATCACGAATAAAATCTCCATACTTTAAGCCACAGTAAATGCAGCAGTGCTTCGAATCCTTGTGCCGGGTTAATCATTGGAAGTAACCAATGCAAATGACCGCACTCATGAAGAGGCAATTGAATGGGAGATTGGAAACACGCCACACAAATGCGTACGAAGAAGCAAAAGTGCATCGTCAAGAATAGAAGATAAGGACAATTCTTTCATCTTCTAGCCGATAGTGGACAAGGTCAGAATACGATAACACTACTGCTGACTTAGCTCGGAACAACAACAGATTCTTCTCTTAAAAATCTCGTTGTAAAAAATGAACAAATCCTTCCGAAAACAAGCTAAACAATGGTGATTGAAAGATTGGTGTTAAGACAAAATATTTTGTGTGTAGACAAATTACAACAGAGGTCAACAAAGTGTATCACCAACATACAGCAGAATCAGGCGATGCATCACACATATGCACGCTGAAGTAAAAAGTGTGCCACAAACATGTACACACAAGTAAAAACTACATTACTGCGGCATTACAACTATCCATTCACAAATTAAAAGAAGCTACAGAAAACCAGAAAGAAAACGTATAGGTTGGTCAACAGAAACAAGAAATACACACAAAACATTTGTACGCAAATCAAAAAAAGGTTGTAAAACGTTAGCGTGTGGGCAAAAGATATTCTTTACAACCTTCATAAGTAAAATGCAACGAACACTAAAGACGACAACTACACTTGTCTTGCCTGCGTAAGTTAGGTACTTATCTTAATTGCTGGTAAAGATTTACCAACATACCTCATTGCAGCGCTACGCATTACAGTAGGATTACCAAGACTGATAAAAAATACATTGTTCCAATCAACAAAGTTTAATGACAAATTTGGGCATGAGTGCAGAAGAGAGATTCTCTAGGTTTGAAACACAAAAAGAAAAGAAAAAAATGAATGAAGAAAGAATTAAAAAGGAAAAATAGAAAAAATAAAATGGATGAAACAAAGTGTTAGGTTATATCAACACTAATACACTACAGACACATTAGGGTCTTCAAAGGAAGTTTGTTCTGAATTTCTCGGATATAAAGCTATACTTTTCAGAATTTGCCACACTATCCTGATACCTATTTTACAATCTTATGATAGCAAAACGGTAATCCTATGCTCATACTTTAGCTATCACATTGCTGGTTAAGTATCACTAGCATTATCAAGCTGAATATTCATGGTTTATAAATAATTATTCTTGTGGAATCTCACTATTATATTGTATTTTTCTTATTTATTTCATAGAAGTTCTTACGGGAGTATTATTCTGTGAAAGTCTCACGATCGTAAGATCTTCCAAATTCTAGACGATAATAATAGTTTAAAGATCTTCTAGTCTCTCTTTTTAACAAAAAAAATTATGGATGTTATATTATCTTATTATTGTCTGCGTTCGTATTTGGATTGCGGCTAGTGATTAACATTATATTGCATACATTCACAGGTAAATTCCTGTGTGAAAAACAACAAAATTGCGAAATGAATGTTAAGTGGTAGTGTTTATTCCGATATTGTACATAGTTGTTTAATCGTTCCTTGACGGGACAGTGTTCGCCATGACGAAGTGACACCGCACAGTCGAGTGCGACTTTGACATGTGCGCGGTACTGACGAACTATACCTGAACATTCTGGATTATCGGAAATCGTTGTAATTTCTAAAATAATGTTATGTCTATTATTACGGCATATTGGCGGTTAAAACATTGATAGTATAATTCTATTTCGAGGAACGCAAACTGACTTTGATGAGGAGTATATGTGTTGAAACAATGATACAGTCATGAAATTGTGACACGGTTGTCGCGAAGCGGCATAGTCACCAAACATTGCTAACCCTTGTGCCATGATAATTCCATCGCTATAATGAAGTGCAGTGACTGATAATTAGTCATTGGTTACTACTTGGAGACTTGGAATTATTTGATAAATTTGAAATGTCAATTAAATGATATTCCGATCCAAATCTTCAACATGACAGTTCGGCTTCGTCATTACCCTGCCCGTTCCAGTTGAACTTTGCTCGTTACTTTTATAAGTTGTGTCGAGCCGAAATTTATTGATCGTGCTATTGGACATTTTGCATGTAATTGGTATGAATGAGGAACATATAGCATGGCAGCCTAGGGTGCATCATTTTCCGGGAGTGCCAACAGGAAATATATACTAACTAGCCACTCATTACACTGCCGCCATTACTGCTGTATTGCAGGCCAGGAAAGACATCAAAATCCCAATCACAAAAGTATATATTTGTTCCTATCATGGATTGTGTCTGCCACCAACTCTGCATCAGTACTATATGGACATAAGACATATTATTTACAGTTAGACATGTATGTTGGAGGAAATCTGGAGATGGACTGCACACCGTGAACTGTCCCTCCACACCCTTGCTTCCCTCAACATAATCTCTTCAGGACATTTTCCCTCACCGACACTTCCCTCCACAAGATTCCCTCACGTCATTTTCACTGTTTTACTACTTGCTACACGTGACATTTATGATGCCATTAACTGGAAAGTAAACATGCTCATGGATCTTACGTCGTACACATTGCGTTGAATCAAGCATTTTTCAACGTCATTCCAGTAATCAAGGTCGTCACTGGGACACTGTCGCTGGCTGTTAGAGACGTTGAAGCAGCATTTCGTTTATCACGGTGCCATTTCAATATATTAGACGGACACCTCACTTGCATATAATCAACGCAACGAGTTTTCTGCACAGAATATCGAATTATTCAACGTCAACGCTTCACACTGGACATTATAGATGCTATGGATTATGCACTGATCTGGAAAGGTATATGAACTCAAATGCCGATATGGATGTGTGACATTATAGACTTGACCTCCATCGACGCTTCCTTCCATCGTAAGTCTTAGGGAAATCTGGATTTTATTGAGACGCTCATATGGACATTGTTCACAGGATCTTTTCTGAAGAGGTGCCTACATTTCGAACGACACTTCTAAGCGGACATCATCACACACATCAGTCAACCTATTCTGGACTTTAAATACGTAACTACATTTAGTCACTGCGGGTATCATACATTCAGATACCCACTTCAACTGGTCAACCAGGATTTATCTCGTTAAGGCCAGTATATTTGCTGTTTGTTGTTATATAACTGTGGTCTGTTTGAGTGTCTAGTATATAACATACTTTTTCTTCCGATAGCCGACTCCGTAGTTGTTTAACAAAGCGGGAGATTGGAGCGCTATCTGAATGTCACATGAATTTATTTCTCTAACATTCAGACACGTTATTTACTGACGGCTTGTCAGCTTGTGACAAATATATTTTTTGTGACGAACTTGCGATTCGTTGGCAGTATATTAATTTTTTTCGCGTTGTACCGTTAGGCATTTACATTCCTTATTCTATCACGTCTCCTTATTTATATGTGATTGAATATTATGTAGGTATGTCACTTCGTAGTTCGTTATCGTAACAGCGTCATTGTTGTGTCAGTATAATCTTTATATTGAATATATATTTTTGCTAATAATTTCTAGTGTGTACATATCGTAACGGTTAGGACGTTATTTATCTAGCACCGAGTTGCTATTCTTATCGCGTGGTTATACTCTTCTATAGTAATGATTTCGAGTTGACTTCTCGTTCAACTTGCGTATATATTTGGATACGCTTGTTATTGTCTGCCTACGCATTCTATCGGCCGTGCGTCGCATATCTGCTATTGTAGCGGCATAATTTACAGATCATTAAAACAACATGTCAACACTTCAAGACTTCATGGACATGGGGGAAAAGTCTGGTTTGACTGGTGCAGACCTCAGGAATTGGGCAAAGCAAGAATTGAAAGATTTTCAGACACAGCAATGTGAAGAGAGAGCTGAAAAATTGGCAGCAGAGAAAGAAGCAAAACAACTTCAAGCTGCACATGAACGAGAGGAACGACAAGAGAGATTGGCTCTTGAGAAAGAGTTAAAAGAAAAAGAGATGGCTTTGGAACGTGAGAAAATTGCCGCTAGGGAAAAGGAATTAACTCTGGAACGTGAAAGGATAGCAGCTGAAAAAGAGATGAAAGATAAGCAACTGGCATTTGAGAACGAAAAACTTTTGCCCGAAAAACTTCTTAAGGACAAGGAAGTTGAAGGTAATTTGAAAGTCAAGTCATTGGAAATGGATCGTGAAGCTAAGATTGAACGAGAAAGAATTCAAGCAAAACATAATGATCCAGTGAAGAAGTATCAAGGTCTTTTTCGCAATTTCCAGCAAGGTGATTCTGTCAGTTCTTGGATTACCAATTTTGAAGTGCTCGTAAAGTATTACAAAGTACCGGAACAAGACGTACAGATTCTGTTCCACAGGCATCTCGCATTGGAGCCTTTAAAGGTAATCGAGTTAATACCCGAGGACTTACGTACTAACTACAAATACATGAGAGATCGTGTTTTGGCACACTTTAGTTTAGATGAATCGGGCTTACGTACTAAGTGTAAAACACTCACTCCTAAATCTAACCAAACTTTCCTTACTTTGTTTCTGAATTAACCTCATCTTTTGATAAATGGACTAAAGCCGCTGATATTGGGTCTGACTACAATAACATTCGAGACTTAATAATTAGAGATAGACTACTATCTGCGGTACCAGAGGCCATGTCTATATTTCTAGTGGAGAATAAATGCAAAGATTCTAAGGAAATGGAAACGAGGGGAGAATCATATTTCAATGCACACCGTGACATATTTTCTGAATGCACACAACCTGAACTGGTAATAGGGGCTAGTGCTAGAATTCAGAATAACAGAGGTAATGGTAAGTTCAAGAAATTCTCTAATAGAAACATGGGACCTTACCAGAACCAAACAGAGATTCTGACAGACCTAGAAAGGGTCACTTCACACGATGTCAATATTGTAAACTCTCACACGGTGCTTTGGAAATGTGTGACCAACATCCTGGTTATCCTGCGTACCTAAGAGACATCACATCTAAGAAAAAGAGTAAGTATGACTCCTACAAGAAGAGTGTTAAATGTTATTCTTGTCGGGCATATGGACATACATTCCGGTCGTGCGCGATGAGAAACACTTGGAAGGAGACGAATACTGCATACGTGTTCTCCAGCAGCGATTCTGATGACTTAGATGACACACATACGGCTATTATTCAGACTTACAACGACAATATAGAGAAGACTGAGAAAGACATTCCTGATGACGAATGCCTAGCGACCATTCAAGAGACCAATGCGGCTGACATACAGAATGGCACACTTAAAGTTCACCAAGCTTGGGTGAACGGGGAACCTACTACATGCGTTCGTGATACAGGCGCATCTATTATTGGGGTAGACCAAAAGCTCATAAGAGATAGAGACTACACAGGCAAAACTGTAGGCTGCAGAACTTTCGGCGGCAGAATTGAAAGGTATAAAATCGCCACAATCACGATAAAATCTCCATACTTTAAAGGCACAGTAAATGCAGCAGTGCTTCCGAATCCTTGTGCCGGGTTACTCATTGGGAACGTACCCAATGCAAATGATCGCACTCATGAAGAGGCAATTGAATGGGAGATTGAAAACACGCCAACAAATGCTGTCCCAAGAGCACAAGTGCATCGTCAAGAATAAGAAGATAAGGACAATTCTTCATCTTCTCAGACTGATAGTGACAAGGTTCAGAATACTATAACACTGACTGCGGACTTAGCTACGGAACAACAACAAGATTCTTCTCTTAAAATCTGTTTTAATAACATGAACAATCCTTCGAAACAAGCTAACAATGGTGATTGGAAATTTGTGTTAGACAATAATATTTTGTGTAGACAATACAACAGAGGTTCAACAAAGTGTATCACAAACATACAAGCAGAAGTCAGGAGATGCATCACACATATGCACGCTGAAGTTAAAAAGTGTGCCACAAACATGTACGCACAATTAAAAACATACATTACTTGCGGCATTACAACTATCCATTCACAAGTTAAAAGAAGCTACAGACAAACCAGAAAGAAACTTATAGGTTGGTCAACAGAAACCAAGAAATACACCACAAACATTTGTACGCAAATCAAAACAAAGGTTGTAAACGTTAGCGTGTGGGCAAAGATATTCTTTACAAACTTCATAAGTAAATGCAAAGAACACTACAGACGACAAACTACACTTGTCTTTGCTTGCTGTAGTTATGGTTACTTATCTTAATTCTGGTAAAGATTTACCAAACATACCTCATTGCAGCGTACGCATTACAGAGGATACACAAGACTGAAAAAAATACATTGTTCCAATCAACAAAGTTTAATGTACAAATATTGGCATGCGTGCAGAAGAGAGATTCTATAGGTTTGAAACAAAAAAGAAAGAAAAAAAATGAATGAAAGAAAGAATAAAAAGAAAAATAGAAAAATAAAATGGGATGAAAGTGTTAGGTTTATATCAACACATAATACACTACAGACACATTAGGGTCTTACAAAAGAAGTTGTTCTGAATTTCGCGGATATAAAGCTATACTTTTCAGAATTTGCCACACTATCTCTGTTATACCTTATTTTACAATCTTATGATAGCAAACGTAATCCTATTCTCTACTTTAGCTATCACATTGCTGGTTAACGTAATCACTAGCATTATCAATCTGAATATTAATTGGTTTAAATAATTATTCTTGTTGAATCCCAATATTATATTGTATTTCTTATTTATTTCATAGAAGTTCTTACGGATTATTATTCTGTGAAAGTCTACGATGTTAAGATCTTCCAAATTCTAGACGATAATAATATTCTTAAAGATCTTCTTAGTCGTCTCTAAAAAAATTATGTATGTTATATTCTCTTACTTATTGTCTGCGTTCGTATTTGGATTGTCGTTAGGCTGATTAACATATATTGCATACATTCACCCAGGTAAATTACTGTTGAAAAACAACAAATTGCGAATGATGTTAAGTTTGTTAGTGTTATTCGGATATGTACATAGTTTGTTTAATTCGTTCCTTGACAGGGACATTGTTCGCCATGACGAAGTGACACCGCACAGTCGAGTGCGATTGACCATGTGCGCGGTACTTGACGAACTATACCTGAACACTTCTGGATTATCGGAAATCGTTTGTATTTCTAAAATAATGTTATGTCCTATTATTACGGCATATTGGCGGTAAACATTGATAGTTATAATTCTATTTCGTGGATCGAAACCTGACTCTTGATGAGAGTATATGTGTTGAACAATGATACAGTCCATGATAATGGACACGGTTGTCGCGAAGCGGCATATGTACCAACATTGTACCCTTGTGCCATGATAATTCATCGCTATAATGAAGTGCGTGACTGTATAATTAGTCATTGGTTACTACTTGGAGATTGTCATTTTTGATAATTTGAAATGTCATTAAATGATATTCCGATCCAAATCTTCAACATGACAGTTGGCTTCGTCATTACCCTGCCGTTCCAGTTCTGAACTTTGCTCGTTTACTTTTATAAGTTGTGTCGAGCCGAAATTATTGATCGTGCTATTTGGACATTTTGCATGTAATTGTTATGAATGCTGGACATATAGCATGGCAGCCTTGGGTGCATCATTTTCCGGGAGTGCCAACAGGAAATATTACTAACTAGCCACTCATACACTGCCGCCATTTACTGCTGTATTTGCACTGGCCAGGAAGACATCAAAATCCCAATCACAAAAGTATATATTTGTTCATATCATGGATTCGTGTCTGCCACCAACTCTGCATCATTACTATATGGACATAAGACATATTATTTACACGTTAGACATGTATGTTGGAGGAAATCTGGAGATGGACTGCACACCGTGAACTGTCCCTCCACACCCTTGCTTCCCTCAACATAATCTCTTCAGGACATTTTCCCTCACCGACACTTCCCTCCACAAGATTCCCTCACGTCATTTTCACTGTTTTACTACTTGCTACACGTGACATTTATGATGCCATTAACTGGAAAGTAAACATGCTCATGGATCTTACGTCGTACACATTGCGTTGAATCAAGCATTTTCAACGTCATTCCAGTAATCAAGGTCGTCACTGGGACACTGTCGCTGGCTGTTAGAGACGTTGAAGCAGCATTTCGTTTATCACGGTGCCATTTCAATATATTAGACGGACACCTCACTTGCATATAATCAACGCAACGAGTTTTCTGCACAGAATATCGAATTATTCAACGTCAACGCTTCACACTGGACATTATAGATGCTATGGATTATGCACTGATCTGGAAAGGTATATGAACTCAAATGCCGATATGGATGTGTGACATTATAGACTTGACCTCCATCGACGCTTCCTTCCATCGTAAGTCTTAGGGAAATCTGGATTTTATTGAGACGCTCATATGGACATTGTTCACAGGATCTTTTCTGAAGAGGTGCCTACATTTCGAACGACACTTCTAAGCGGACATCATCACACACATCAGTCAACCTATTCTGGACTTTAAATACGTAACTACATTTAGTCACTGCGGGTATCATACATTCAGATACCCACTTCAACTGGTCAACCAGGATTTATCTCGTTAAGGCCAGTATATTTGCTGTTTGTTGTTATATAACTGTGGTCTGTTTGGGTGTCTAGTATATAACATACTTTTTCTTCCGATAGCCGACTCCGTAGTTGTTTAACAAATCGGGAGATTTGAACGCTATCTGAATGTCACATGAATTTATTTCTCTAACATTCAGACACGTTATTTACTGACGGCTTGTCAGCTTGTGACAAATATATTTTTTGTGACGAACTTGCGATTCGTTGGCAGTATATTAATTTTTTTCGCGTTGTACCGTTAGGCATTTACATTCCTTATTCTATCACGTCTCCTTATTTATATGTGATTGAATATTATGTAGGTATGTCACTTCGTAGTTCGTTATCGTAACAGCGTCATTGTTGTATCAGTATAATCTTTATATTGAATATATATTTTTGCTAATAATTTCTAGTGTGTACATATCGTAACGGTTAGGACGTTATTTATCTAGCGCCGAGTTGCTATTCTTATCGCGTGGTTATACTCTTCTATAGTAATGATTTCGAGTTGACTTCTCGTTCAACTTGCGTATATATTTGGATACGCTTGTTATTGTCTGCCTACGCATTCTATCGGCCGTGCGTCGCATATCTGCTATTGTAGCGGCATAATTTACAGATCATTAAAACAAACATGTCAACACTTCAAGACTTCATGGACATGGGGGAAAAGTCTGGTTTGACTGGTGCAGACCTCAGGAATTGGGCAAAGCAAGAATTGAAAGATTTTCAGACACAGCAATGTGAAGAGAGAGCTGAAAAATTGGCAGCAGAGAAAGAAGCAAAACAACTTCAAGCTGCACATGAACGAGAGGAACGACAAGAGAGATTGGCTCTTGAGAAAGAGTTAAAGAAAAAGAGATGGCTTTGGAACGTGAGAAAATTGCCGCTAGGGAAAAGGAATTAACTCTGGAACGTGAAAGGATAGCAGCTGAAAAAGAGATGAAAGATAAGCAACTGGCATTTGAGAAAGAAAAACTTTTGCCCGAAAAACTTCTTAAGGACAAGGAAGTTGAAGGTAATTTGAAAGTCAAGTCATTGGAAATGGATCGTGAAGCTAAGATTGAACGAGAAAGAATTCAAGCAAAACATAATGATCCAGTGAAGAAGTATCAAGGTCTTTTTCGCAATTTCCAGCAAGGTGATTCTGTCAGTTCTTGGATTACCAATTTTGAAGTGCTCGTAAAGTATTACAAAGTACCGGAACAAGACGTACAGATTCTGTTCCACAGGCATCTCGCATTGGAGCCTTTAAAGGTAATCGAGTTAATACCCGAGGACTTACGTACTAACTACAAATACATGAGAGATCGTGTTTTGGCACACTTTAGTTTAGATGAATCGGGCTTACGTACTAAGTTTAAAACACTCACTCCTAAATCTAACCAAACTTTCCTTACTTTGTTTCTGAATTAACCTCATCTTTTGATAAATGGACTAAAGCCGCTGATATTGGGTCTGACTACAATAACATTCGAGACTTAATAATTAGAGATAGACTACTATCTGCGGTACCAGAGGCCATGTCTATATTTCTAGTGGAGAATAAATGCAAAGATTCTAAGGAAATGGAAACGAGGGGAGAATCATATTTCAATGCACACCGTGACATATTTTCTGAATGCACACAACCTGAACTGGTAATAGGGGCTAGTGCTAGAATTCAGAATAACAGAGGTAATGGTAAGTTCAAGAAATTCTCTAATAGAAACATGGGACCTTACCAGAACCAAACAGAGATTCTGACAGACCTAGAAAGGGTCACTTCACACGATGTCAATATTGTAAACTCTCACACGGTGCTTTGGAAATGTGTGACCAACATCCTGGTTATCCTGCGTACCTAAGAGACATCACATCTAAGAAAAAGAGTAAGTATGACTCCTACAAGAAGAGTGTTAAATGTTATTCTTGTCGGGCATATGGACATACATTCCGGTCGTGCGCGATGAGAAACACTTGGAAGGAGACGAATACTGCATACGTGTTCTCCAGCAGCGATTCTGATGACTTAGATGACACACATACGGCTATTATTCAGACTTACAACGACAATATAGAGAAGACTGAGAAAGACATTCCTGATGACGAATGCCTAGCGACCATTCAAGAGACCAATGCGGCTGACATACAGAATGGCACACTTAAAGTTCACCAAGCTTGGGTGAACGGGGAACCTACTACATGCGTTCGTGATACAGGCGCATCTATTATTGGGGTAGACCAAAAGCTCATAAGAGATAGAGACTACACAGGCAAAACTGTAGGCTGCAGAACTTTCGGCGGCAGAATTGAAAGGTATAAAATCGCCACAATCACGATAAAATCTCCATACTTTAAAGGCACAGTAAATGCAGCAGTACTTCCGAATCCTTGTGCCGGGTTACTCATTGGGAACGTACCCAATGCAAATGATCGCACTCATGAAGAGGCAATTGAATGGGAGATTGAAAACACGCCAACAAATGCTGTCCCAAGAGCACAAGTGCATCGTCAAGAATAAGAAGATAAGGACAATTCTTCATCTTCTCAGACTGATAGTGACAAGGTTCAGAATACTATAACACTGACTGCGGACTTAGCTACGGAACAACAACAAGATTCTTCTCTTAAAATCTGTTTAATAACATGAACAATCCTTCGAAACAAGCTAACAATGGTGATTGGAAATTTGTGTTAGACAATAATATTTGTGTAGACAATACAACAGAGGTTCAACAAAGTGTATCACAAACATACAAGCAGAAGTCAGGAGATGCATCACACATATGCACGCTGAAGTTAAAAAGTGTGCCACAAACATGTACGCACAATTAAAAACATACATTACTTGCGGCATTACAACTATCCATTCACAAGTTAAAAGAAGCTACAGACAAACCAGAAAGAAACTTATAGGTTGGTCAACAGAAACCAAGAAATACACCACAAACATTTGTACGCAAATCAAAACAAAGGTTGTAAACGTTAGCGTGTGGGCAAAGATATTCTTTACAAACTTCATAAGTAAATGCAAAGAACACTACAGACGACAAACTACACTTGTCTTTGCTTGCTGTAGTTATGGTTACTTATCTTAATTCTGGTAAAGATTTACCAAACATACCTCATTGCAGCGTACGCATTACAGAGGATACACAAGACTGAAAAAAATACATTGTTCCAATCAACAAAGTTTAATGTACAAATATTGGCATGCGTGCAGAAGAGAGATTCTATAGGTTTGAAACAAAAAAGAAAGAAAAAAAATGAATGAAAGAAAGAATAAAAAGAAAAATAGAAAAATAAAATGGGATGAAAGTGTTAGGTTTATATCAACACATAATACACTACAGACACATTAGGGTCTTACAAAAGAAGTTGTTCTGAATTTCGCGGATATAAAGCTATACTTTTCAGAATTTGCCACACTATCTCTGTTATACCTTATTTTACAATCTTATGATAGCAAACGTAATCCTATTCTCTACTTTAGCTATCACATTGCTGGTTAACGTAATCACTAGCATTATCAATCTGAATATTAATTGGTTTAAATAATTATTCTTGTTGAATCCCAATATTATATTGTATTTCTTATTTATTTCATAGAAGTTCTTACGGATTATTATTCTGTGAAAGTCTACGATGTTAAGATCTTCCAAATTCTAGACGATAATAATATTCTTAAAGATCTTCTTAGTCGTCTCTAAAAAAATTATGTATGTTATATTCTCTTACTTATTGTCTGCGTTCGTATTTGGATTGTCGTTAGGCTGATTAACATATATTGCATACATTCACCCAGGTAAATTACTGTTGAAAAACAACAAATTGCGAATGATGTTAAGTTTGTTAGTGTTATTCGGATATGTACATAGTTTGTTTAATTCGTTCCTTGACAGGGACATTGTTCGCCATGACGAAGTGACACCGCACAGTCGAGTGCGATTGACCATGTGCGCGGTACTTGACGAACTATACCTGAACACTTCTGGATTATCGGAAATCGTTTGTATTTCTAAAATAATGTTATGTCCTATTATTACGGCATATTGGCGGTAAACATTGATAGTTATAATTCTATTTCGTGGATCGAAACCTGACTCTTGATGAGAGTATATGTGTTGAACAATGATACAGTCCATGATAATGGACACGGTTGTCGCGAAGCGGCATATGTACCAACATTGTACCCTTGTGCCATGATAATTCATCGCTATAATGAAGTGCGTGACTGTATAATTAGTCATTGGTTACTACTTGGAGATTGTCATTTTTGATAATTTGAAATGTCATTAAATGATATTCCGATCCAAATCTTCAACATGACAGTTGGCTTCGTCATTACCCTGCCGTTCCAGTTCTGAACTTTGCTCGTTTACTTTTATAAGTTGTGTCGAGCCGAAAATTATTGATCGTGCTATTTGGACATTTTGCATGTAATTGTTATGAATGCTGGACATATAGCATGGCAGCCTTGGGTGCATCATTTTCCGGGAGTGCCAACAGGAAATATTACTAACTAGCCACTCATACACTGCCGCCATTTACTGCTGTATTTGCACTGGCCAGGAAGACATCAAAATCCCAATCACAAAAGTATATATTTGTTCATATCATGGATTCGTGTCTGCCACCAACTCTGCATCATTACTATATGGACATAAGACATATTATTTACACGTTAGACATGTATGTTGGAGGAAATCTGGAGATGGACTGCACACCGTGAACTGTCCCTCCACACCCTTGCTTCCCTCAACATAATCTCTTCAGGACATTTTCCCTCACCGACACTTCCCTCCACAAGATTCCCTCACGTCATTTTCACTGTTTTACTACTTGCTACACGTGACATTTATGATGCCATTAACTGGAAAGTAAACATGCTCATGGATCTTACGTCGTACACATTGCGTTGAATCAAGCATTTTTCAACGTCATTCCAGTAATCAAGGTCGTCACTGGGACACTGTCGCTGGCTGTTAGAGACGTTGAAGCAGCATTTCGTTTATCACGGTGCCATTTCAATATATTAGACGGACACCTCACTTGCATATAATCAACGCAACGAGTTTTCTGCACAGAATATCGAATTATTCAACGTCAACGCTTCACACTGGACATTATAGATGCTATGGATTATGCACTGATCTGGAAAGGTATATGAACTCAAATGCCGATATGGATGTGTGACATTATAGACTTGACCTCCATCGACGCTTCCTTCCATCGTAAGTCTTAGGGAAATCTGGATTTATTGAGACGCTCATATGGACATTGTTCACAGGATCTTTTCTGAAGAGGTGCCTACATTTCGAACGACACTTCTAAGCGGACATCATCACACACATCAGTCAACCTATTCTGGACTTTAAATACGTAACTACATTTAGTCACTGCGGGTATCATACATTCAGATACCCACTTCAACTGGTCAACCAGGATTTATCTCGTTAAGGCCAGTATATTTGCTGTTTGTTGTTATATAACTGTGGTCTGTTGGGTGTCTAGTATATAACATACTTTTTCTTCCGATAGCCGACTCCGTAGTTGTTTAACAAATCGGGAGATTTGAACGCTATCTGAATGTCACATGAATTTATTTCTCTAACATTCAGACACGTTATTTACTGACGGCTTGTCAGCTTGTGACAAATATATTTTTTGTGACGAACTTGCGATTCGTTGGCAGTATATTAATTTTTTTCGCGTTGTACCGTTAGGCATTTACATTCCTTATTCTATCACGTCTCCTTATTTATATGTGATTGAATATTATGTAGGTATGTCACTTCGTAGTTCGTTATCGTAACAGCGTCATTGTTGTATCAGTATAATCTTTATATTGAATATATATTTTTGCTAATAATTTCTAGTGTGTACATATCGTAACGGTTAGGACGTTATTTATCTAGCGCCGAGTTGCTATTCTTATCGCGTGGTTATACTCTTCTATAGTAATGATTTCGAGTTGACTTCTCGTTCAACTTGCGTATATATTTGGATACGCTTGTTATTGTCTGCCTACGCATTCTATCGGCCGTGCGTCGCATATCTGCTATTGTAGCGGCATAATTTACAGATCATTAAAACAACATGTCAACACTTCAAGACTTCATGGACATGGGGGAAAAGTCTGGTTTGACTGGTGCAGACCTCAGGAATTGGGCAAAGCAAGAATTGAAAGATTTTCAGACACAGCAATGTGAAGAGAGAGCTGAAAAATTGGCAGCAGAGAAAGAAGCAAAACAACTTCAAGCTGCACATGAACGAGAGGAACGACAAGAGAGATTGGCTCTTGAGAAAGAGTTAAAAGAAAAAGAGATGGCTTTGGAACGTGAGAAAATTGCCGCTAGGGAAAAGGAATTAACTCTGGAACGTGAAAGGATAGCAGCTGAAAAAGAGATGAAAGATAAGCAACTGGCATTTGAGAAAGAAAAACTTTTGCCCGAAAAACTTCTTAAGGACAAGGAAGTTGAAGGTAATTTGAAAGTCAAGTCATTGGAAATGGATCGTGAAGCTAAGATTGAACGAGAAAGAATTCAAGCAAAACATAATGATCCAGTGAAGAAGTATCAAGGTCTTTTTCGCAATTTCCAGCAAGGTGATTCTGTCAGTTCTTGGATTACCAATTTTGAAGTGCTCGTAAAGTATTACAAAGTACCGGAACAAGACGTACAGATTCTGTTCCACAGGCATCTCGCATTGGAGCCTTTAAAGGTAATCGAGTTAATACCCGAGGACTTACGTACTAACTACAAATACATGAGAGATCGTGTTTTGGCACACTTTAGTTTAGATGAATCGGGCTTACGTACTAAGTTTAAAACACTCACTCCTAAATCTAACCAAACTTTCCTTACTTTGTTTCTGAATTAACCTCATCTTTTGATAAATGGACTAAAGCCGCTGATATTGGGTCTGACTACAATAACATTCGAGACTTAATAATTAGAGATAGACTACTATCTGCGGTACCAGAGGCCATGTCTATATTTCTAGTGGAGAATAAATGCAAAGATTCTAAGGAAATGGAAACGAGGGGAGAATCATATTTCAATGCCACACCGTGACATATTTTCTGAATGCACACAACCTGAACTGGTAATAGGGGCTAGTGCTAGAATTCAGAATAACAGAGGTAATGGTAAGTTCAAGAAATTCTCTAATAGAAACATGGGACCTTACCAGAACCAAACAGAGATTCTGACAGACCTAGAAAGGGTCACTTCACACGATGTCAATATTGTAAACTCTCACACGGTGCTTTGGAAATGTGTGACCAACATCCTGGTTATCCTGCGTACCTAAGAGACATCACATCTAAGAAAAAGAGTAAGTATGACTCCTACAAGAAGAGTGTTAAATGTTATTCTTGTCGGGCATATGGACATACATTCCGGTCGTGCGCGATGAGAAACACTTGGAAGGAGACGAATACTGCATACGTGTTCTCCAGCAGCGATTCTGATGACTTAGATGACACACATACGGCTATTATTCAGACTTACAACGACAATATAGAGAAGACTGAGAAAGACATTCCTGATGACGAATGCCTAGCGACCATTCAAGAGACCAATGCGGCTGACATACAGAATGGCACACTTAAAGTTCACCAAGCTTGGGTGAACGGGGAACCTACTACATGCGTTCGTGATACAGGCGCATCTATTATTGGGGTAGACCAAAAGCTCATAAGAGATAGAGACTACACAGGCAAAACTGTAGGCTGCAGAACTTTCGGCGGCAGAATTGAAAGGTATAAAATCGCCACAATCACGATAAAATCTCCATACTTTAAAGGCACAGTAAATGCAGCAGTACTTCCGAATCCTTGTGCCGGGTTACTCATTGGGAACGTACCCAATGCAAATGATCGCACTCATGAAGAGGCAATTGAATGGGAGATTGAAAACACGCCAACAAATGCTGTCCCAAGAGCACAAGTGCATCGTCAAGAATAAGAAGATAAGGACAATTCTTCATCTTCTCAGACTGATAGTGACAAGGTTCAGAATACTATAACACTGACTGCGGACTTAGCTACGGAACAACAACAAGATTCTTCTCTTAAAATCTGTTTTAATAACATGAACAATCCTTCGAAACAAGCTAACAATGGTGATTGGAAATTTGTGTTAGACAATAATATTTTGTGTAGACAATACAACAGAGGTTCAACAAAGTGTATCACAAACATACAAGCAGAAGTCAGGAGATGCATCACACATATGCACGCTGAAGTTAAAAAGTGTGCCACAAACATGTACGCACAATTAAAAACATACATTACTTGCGGCATTACAACTATCCATTCACAAGTTAAAAGAAGCTACAGACAAACCAGAAAGAAACTTATAGGTTGGTCAACAGAAACCAAGAAATACACCACAAACATTTGTACGCAAATCAAAACAAAGGTTGTAAACGTTAGCGTGTGGGCAAAGATATTCTTTACAAACTTCATAAGTAAATGCAAAGAACACTACAGACGACAAACTACACTTGTCTTTGCTTGCTGTAGTTATGGTTACTTATCTTAATTCTGGTAAAGATTTACCAAACATACCTCATTGCAGCGTACGCATTACAGAGGATACACAAGACTGAAAAAAATACATTGTTCCAATCAACAAAGTTTAATGTACAAATATTGGCATGCGTGCAGAAGAGAGATTCTATAGGTTTGAAACAAAAAAGAAAGAAAAAAAATGAATGAAAGAAAGAATAAAAAGAAAAATAGAAAAATAAAATGGGATGAAAGTGTTAGGTTTATATCAACACATAATACACTACAGACACATTAGGGTCTTACAAAAGAAGTTGTTCTGAATTTCGCGGATATAAAGCTATACTTTTCAGAATTTGCCACACTATCTCTGTTATACCTTATTTTACAATCTTATGATAGCAAACGTAATCCTATTCTCTACTTTAGCTATCACATTGCTGGTTAACGTAATCACTAGCATTATCAATCTGAATATTAATTGGTTTAAATAATTATTCTTGTTGAATCCCAATATTATATTGTATTTCTTATTTATTTCATAGAAGTTCTTACGGATTATTATTCTGTGAAAGTCTACGATGTTAAGATCTTCCAAATTCTAGACGATAATAATATTCTTAAAGATCTTCTTAGTCGTCTCTAAAAAAATTATGTATGTTATATTCTCTTACTTATTGTCTGCGTTCGTATTTGGATTGTCGTTAGGCTGATTAACATATATTGCATACATTCACCCAGGTAAATTACTGTTGAAAAACAACAAATTGCGAATGATGTTAAGTTTGTTAGTGTTATTCGGATATGTACATAGTTTGTTTAATTCGTTCCTTGACAGGGACATTGTTCGCCATGACGAAGTGACACCGCACAGTCGAGTGCGATTGACCATGTGCGCGGTACTTGACGAACTATACCTGAACACTTCTGGATTATCGGAAATCGTTTGTATTTCTAAAATAATGTTATGTCCTATTATTACGGCATATTGGCGGTAAACATTGATAGTTATAATTCTATTTCGTGGATCGAAACCTTACTCTTGATGAGAGTATATGTGTTGAACAATGATACAGTCCATGATAATGGACACGGTTGTCGCGAAGCGGCATATGTACCAACATTGTACCCTTGTGCCATGATAATTCATCGCTATAATGAAGTGCGTGACTGTATAATTAGTCATTGGTTACTACTTGAGTAACATTATTCAACATAAGTTGTACAATTAATTAACTAGTTATTAATTTATTCCTAATGCTCAGCATAAAATTATATATATATATATATATATATATATATATATATATATATATATATATATATATATATATATATATATATATATATATATATATATATATATATATATATATATATATATATATATCATCTTACTCTTATCTAAATAATGGTTCGGGTTCATACAGGCAACAATACACTGTTCGCTAGGATATAGAATATTTATTACATACAGTGTACAGTTGGCGCAGTGGGTAAACAGACCCGCGCTTTCTTATCATACATATCACAGATAGTTAATCATCAAACATATAGTTGTCATACAACAATCTAGCACACACTATCTAGCCTAAGTATATCTACGAATATCTATGAGTCCCTCTCAGGCAGGCCCTGTTGTCTCTCTCCAGTCCGTTTGTCCTCTGCCGGTCTCCGCGTGTCCTAACTCGACACGGCGGTAACTCTGTCCGAGTTCCTCGTGGACCCCGCATTAGGCGGGCCACATCAGTGTCCACGGAATCATGGACTAGGTGACCAACTCTATCGAGAAGGTTCTAGATTACTCGGGTCCTGTGCGACTCATTGGTATCCCTTGGGCTGGAGTTGCAGCCCTTTACTCTATGGGAAAGTGAGGCGGTGACAGGATCCCCCCTCCCCCTGATATGATTGGTTGTTGGGTAATTAGATCTGTTCTAATTCTGTCACCGACTCACATAAAGTTGGCGTTTGTAGTTTGGTGGATAGTAACCTGGTAACATACCTACTAGCACTGAAAACTCATGTATTCTACCATACAACACTTCTCTGATTTGGTGCAGAGATCCCTGTCTCTCGTGTGCTTAAATATGCTTATCAGACCGAAGTTCCGTGGCATTTTAGTAGTTGTATTTACAACTTGCCCTTCTCATAGTACCCGAAATGGTACCCAGACAAATAACCCCTATATAATAGAGGGTTAACAAGACCGGAGTCTTGGCTAAATAAGTACACCTTCAAATCTTGATCTGTGTGTGTATTTCTATACACTTTTACTCCCGTATGTTATATAATGCTAAATATGTAGTTACCTTGTTCTTTTATCCCCCTCAGACTACATGTGTCCCTGTTGGCTTGTTAGTGTGTTAAATAATCCGTTAATAAGTTGATGTTTCTAATAAAGTGACTGTATTTTAAATTGATAGTGTTGAGTTTTGAGGTTTGTGTAACGTGCGTGCTGAATGTGTGGTGTAATTCCAAGCGTCACGAGTTGGGATAACCTCAATCACGAAATACTGCACTGTGTGCAATACATGATCAGGCATTCCAAGTAGTGGTGCTTAGATGTATCCTAACTACTAAACTAAGTTTATTACACTAACTACTTGATTAAACTCACTAATAAACTAAGTTCTACACATGTACTGACAAATTAGACAAGTCATGCACTTTTACATGGAAGACGCAGACAAATTACAATGAATACGTTTTGCGTACAATTTGTCCGCCAAGTGTATCGTTCTCTCATTTTATCCTTTCACGCAGTCATTCACTCATCTGACATTCCAAATAGTAATTGGGTAAAATATATATTTAAAGTTGAGGTAAGTGTTATTGCCCTTAGAAAAAATGGGCTAGGCGATATTTGCCCTTTAAGAAAATACGTACTTTTTGTACGATGAATGAAAAATAGGTTATAATTTAACTAGAGACACTTGTATAGGACGGTTATTTAGGATATGAATGGTACCGTCTGTACTATTAAAGTAGAATATGTACAAGTTACATGTTAACACAATTTATATACATCATTAATGGAAATATAATTCATTTTTAATAGTAAACTAATTAATTAAATAACTCCAACGATGATGTGCGCGTTGACGTCCCTTCGTTCGTGTGTTATGCCATGAATGTTAAAGTTAGTATGGCTGTCTCTTAAGTGTTGTCGTCGATGTTGTTCTGTTTCGGCTGTTTGCACAGTTTTGTAGTAACAGCAAGTATGGATTGCTTTCACCGTCCCGTATGAAATATTAAAGTGTTCAGAGTCAGTTCACTGGTTGATATCATTGGTTAAACTGTACACAGTTGTTTCTTGCTGGAATTGTTCTAGAGCTTAGGCATTTGATGGTATAGTTCTTACAATCTGGCTCTTCAAGTATGTTTATAGGTGTCGTAATTAAACTAATCACTGAGAGTACTCTAGCAGGTGTAGAGTCACACTGATATATGTAACGAACTAAAAGTATCACAGTTTATAGTGTGGCTACTGGCCAATGTGATCAGAGTCATTCTACTGGCGCATTTGTCTGCCGTGATAAAAGGTCAGCCACTAAGTTATCGGTGCCCTTAATATGGCGAATTTCGAAGTCAAAGTCCTGAAGTAGAAGACACCATCTTCGTAACCTGTTGTTTTTGGGCGACCCATGGTTAAGGACTAATAATGGCGAACTGTCTGTGAGGACCACAAAATGGCTTCCCAAGAGGTACTTAGATAATCTCAATATACAGAACAAAAGGCTCAAACATTCCAATTCAACTGTGGCATAACGAGTCTCAGCCTTCTTCAGTTTGCGGCTTACGTAGAGGATCGGGTGTCGAACGCCATCCACTTCCTGCATTAAACATCCTCCTATTGCGATAGCGCTCGCATCTGTGGTCAAAATAAAGGGTAAATTTATATTGGGTAATCGTAAGACTGGTGGATTAGAAAAAATATGTTTCAACTTACACATTGCATCATCTAAGCTGGTACTTTTACAAATTTTTGATGGATGATCTTTAGTTAACATATCAGAAAAAACTGAGGTGAGTTCTGCCCAATGTGGAATGAATTTAGAATAATAGTTAATCAGACCTAATAAACTTCTAACCTGCTTCTTTGTGGTAGGAACTTCTAGCTTAAGGATCTTGGAAACAATTTTATCATCAGTCAACAATTTTCCTTCAGAGATTCTATGACCAAGGAAGTCTATTTGTGTATAGCCTATTTCAACCTTGGAAGGTTTGATAGTAAGTCCAAAAAGAGAGATTTGGTTGAAGACTTGTTTTAGGGTGAGTAAGTGAGAAGTCATATCAGAAGAATGAACACATATATCATCAATATAAGCAACTACATCATTAATTCCGTGTAATAACAATCTTGTTAGTCTCACAAATGTGGCCGGTGCGTTCTTTAGGCCAAAAGGAAGATATAGCCATTCGTATAACCCGAGAGGTGTTGCGAATGCTGTTATATGTCTACAAGAAGGGTGTAGAGGAACTTGCCAATATCCTTTCGCTAAATCTGTCTTAGAAAATAAGGATGATTGGGCCATGTCTAAAATAAGATCTTCACAACTGTTCATAGGCTCTGCATCTGTTGTTGTTCTGGTATTCAATATTCTATAGTCGATGCACAAGCGGATTGTCTGGTCTTTCTTTTTCACCAAGACAATCGGTGAAGAATATTGAGACATAGATTTTTGAATAATGCCATTCTTCTCTAAATCTAAAATTTCCTTATCTAAATTAGATCTGTAATGGAGAGGAATAGAATATGGTCTACATTTGACCGGTCTCAGATCTGTTAGCACAATTGAATGTATTATTCTATCAGTGCGTCCAGGTTTGTTGGAAAAGATCGTCTTATAGTCGTCTAGAAGCGTCAAAATGTCCTGTCGCTGTTGTTGTGTCAAAGTGTCAGAGATATGTATGTCCTTTATACTTCCCTCGTCTGTCATAATTGGCACAGGGATTTTAGTATTGTCCATGTCTGTCTGATTTATCACAGATGCTACCGTTTGTAAATAGTCTTCAATGTCATTGTCGTCGTCGTCGTCGTCGAGATCAATCGTCAATATGTCGTCAAATTTGTCGTCATTGTCAATATCACAGATTGTCGGTAATGTCCATATGTCTTCGTCGTTTTCGTCGTCGTAAGCGTGTGTCGTTAACGATGCTTCGTTTGTCGAGGTATCATTTCGTTGGGAAATTGTCGTTTTGTCTCCGTCAACAGTTTGTTGCGTCTGTTCATTTGTCTCATTGCCCTGTCTAGCATAGTATGGTTTCAACATATTTACATGCAATAATTTCAATTTCTCATTTCCAGAGAATGTAGTAGGGTTATTTCCCTTGACCAGTTTATGACATATATCACAAGATGTACAAAATGTTTTAATGTCTTGGTCGAACTTTGGCCAATAAAAATGAGTCAGGACAATTGCCTTGGTCAATTCGTATCCCATATGACCTCCAAAAGGGGAGTCATGGGCTATTTTAAGCACTTTGTTTCGATGTGCTAGTGGTAAAACAATTTGCTGTGTCGTGGCCTGCTTTGTTGTGTAAAATCTAGTTAAGATGTTATTCTGTAGCCTAAATGTCCACGATGCGTTCTTATTGACTTTTGGTTTAAGTCCAACTAATTTAAAGTATGGTGCAAGTGTTGTATCTGCTTTCTGTTCGTTACCAAAAGTGATGTTAGTTGAGTTTGGCGCTACTATTTCTAACGATTCCTGTAGTTGGTCAGTGTTGGTTTTGTGGGTTGTCTGTCGTGTTATTGCGTTTGTGTGTTGTGTGTTTTGTGGCACATTTACAGGTTTGATACTTGGTAGTTTGGTAGCATCCTCAATTCGAGGTTTTAATTCGGTCGTATCGTTTCTAGATTCGACCGCCCCTGCATTGTACACCTTGGTAAATTCTTTCTGAATTACCTCAGTGGTTGTCTCCCTTGGTATTTTGGCAGAATGAGACAAGCAAGAATGGTGTTTCTCTTTTGCGTCGCTATTCGTGCGGTGGATACCGTGTTTTTGCTCCCATCTTTTGATTTCTCTTTCAGAGCATGGATGTATGTTGGGTAAATTACCAAGAATAATATCCGCGACTGGATTTTCAAGGACAGCAGCCAATACCTGTCCTGAAATGAACGGTGTTTGAATTTCGACCAAAGCAAGGAGGTATTTCTCTATCGTACCTGAGAATGTGCGACACGTCACCTGTTTGTCTGTGTAGTCTTTAGCGTCTATTAATGTTTTTCTAACCCCACAGAGAGTTGCGCCGGAATCACGAATTAATGTGCACTTTTTGTTGTTAAGAAACCCTGTAAAAAAAATTAGCTTGCCTGTAGATGACAAAGCAGCGTTAGCTGTTTCATTTGCAATTGGAACTCTGTGACCACAATGTAATGTTGTGTCAAGTTGGAACTTTGTACAGGCATTGCACTTACTGTCTGTTATGGTGTTTATGATGTGTACAGCATTCCCAAGCTCGCTTTCATTGTCGTGTAGATTGTCACATTCGTTCAGTGACTCAAGCTCTTCGTCAGACGACGTTTCTACTAATGCAGAATTGGCCTGTTTCAATAACTTTCGGCCTTGACAGTCCTTATTATAGTGACCCCAGCTCTTGCAGAAATAACATTTAATAGCTCTGTGGTAAGCCATGCGTTTAGCTGTTTGCATATCTACCATCTTCTGGAGGTGTTGAGGGTAGGTGGGTGCTTTGTCGCACATCCCGTAACTGTCGTGATGGTAATTGCAATATTGGCATTTTACTACTTTACCGACCTTGGATCGTGGTTTAAATCTACTCTCTGTTTGTTTGGAGTATTTGGTGTTGACTACTGCAGCTGCTGTATCATTGTGACTTATGTTATGTTGAAAAAATATCCCTATTTGCTGTGAAAAATGCATTCCCCTTTGCCTCGATTTCCTGAATGCTCTTACAGTCCATTTGTTTTAAGAACTTGGCAAAAGGTGTGGGGATGGTACTGACTATTTTATCTATTATAATAAGCTCCTTAAGTTTATCATGGCTATTGTTGGTTTTAGCCGAGTTAATCCATTTTGTGCATATGTCTTGGACTGTACTGACATAATCTATAAAGGTTTGGTTTGGTTGAGGAGATAATTTGGCAAATTGTTGTTGGTAACCTGCAGTGTCTAAAGAAAAATGTTGGAGAATGCGTTGTTTTAGGTACTCATAGTCTTTTCGCATTTCCTGTGGTATTGTCTCTATTACTTTCAGTGGTTCAAGAGCTAGGTTCCTCATTAGAATAAATGCCCAATCTGATTTACTGATTTTATGATGAGACATGAGACACTCAAAATTTTCTAAGTAGGCTGAGATGGAATCTCCAGAACAGAAAGCCTTCACGAGACCTTTATATTTATTATATTTTTGTTCTTCTTCTTTGCTTCTTAACTTATTTATTGATATTTCTGCGTTGGCCTCCATTTCCATCTGTTTTAGTTTAATCTGTGTCTCGGCATTTAATTGGGCCTGTTTGGCGGCGGCCTCAAGCTCCATCTGTTTCTCCTGAGCCTGCAATTGCATTTTTTTCTCTTCTGCTTCAATCTACATTTGCATTTTCTTTTCTTCGGCCTCCATTTGTAGTTTCTTTTCATCTGCTTGCATTTGCAATTTCTTTTCTTCGGCCTCCATTTGTAGTTTATTTTCATCTGCTTGCATTTGCAATTTCTTTTCTTCGGCCTCCATTTGCAGTTTCCTTTCTTCTCGTTCCATCGCTCTTTCTTCACGGGCAATGTTTTCTGCGTGTGTTTTCTGTGCCCATTCTGACAGTTTTTCTTCTTTATAACCTAACTTTATTCCTTGCTCAATGCATTGATCTAAACTAGACATTTTGTGTTTTACTACTTTGTTAAGTTTATAGAGTTAAATCCCTTAGAAAAAATATGTTGTGTGGTCAAAAATTTGGTTAACTTCCCTAATTCTTAATGTGTAAATCAAAATGCAAGGTTATATTGGTGACAAGGTTATGAATATGCAAAGAAATCAATATGATACAAAATAATACATTGATGAAACATGAGAAGTACAGCTTAGAATTTACAATGAGTATGAGGTGAAACTTAGCTCTTAATTGAAGAACTCCTCGATGTTGTCTTGTACTCTCGTCAATGTTGGAACGGTTTCATAGGTTGGACGCGGCACTTGTTGCGGAACAATCTGCTCGTGGAGCGAGAAAACATTAGTCACTGTCACACACAAAAAAAAATAATGTCAAAATAGTAACATGTCAACAACAAAAAATGGTTTACAGAATCAAAATAATGAGGCGCTGCATGGGCAATGGTGAGACATTGCCGAGGGACTCAGATTATTTCTACTTTATCGCTAGATAGCTCTAGTTTTATGTAAATTTGTAACGTTAACAATTTCTTTGATTTAAGCAAATCAATGTGTTACCACAATCAATGTTTTATCAAAATTCAATGTGATATGATTAAATAATTAATTTTACATGGCATTTAACAGGTTTTTAAGAAAACATTCTATGCTACAACCGGAAAACTAGCCCCCATAAAGCCTGTCATCATCTTACTCTTATCTAAATAATGGTTCGGGTTCATACAGGCAACAATACACTGTTCGCTAGGATATAGAATATTTATTACATACAGTGTACAGTTGGCGCAGTGGGTAAACAGACCCGCGCTTTCTTATCATACATATCACAGATAGTTAATCATCAAACATATAGTTGTCATACAACAATCTAGCACACTATCTAGCCTAAGTATATCTACGAATATCTATGAGTCCCTCTCAGGCAGGCCCTGTTGTCTCTCTCCAGTCCGTTTGTCCTCTGCTGGTCTCCGCGTGTCCTAACTCGACACGGGCGGTAACTCTGTCCGAGTTCCTCGTGGACCCCGCATTAGGCGGGCCACATCAGTGTCCACGGAATCATGGACTAGGTGACCAACTCTATCGAGAAGGTTCTAGATTACTCGGGTCCTGTGCGACTCATTGGTATCCCTTGGGCTGGAGTTGCAGCCCTTTACTCTATGGGAAAGTGAGACGGTGACAATATATATATATATATATATATATATATATATATATATATATATATATATATATATATATATATATATATATATATATATATATATATTATTTTCACATAATTTCAGTTCATAGAGTTAAGTAGTTACATATTCTTATTATTATTGTTCATATTTGGTACTTAATTATCCAGATGATGAGTCATAGGTTTTCAATTTTATTGTGATCGCCATTGCCAAGTATAGCCACCACTACATATATCATTATGAAATACGCCAGTTAAATGATATTGTCACTCAGTCATTATTGCCACACCTACACAAAGAGTTTATGATGACGTCTTTAAAGAGCATTTACCTCGATTACGCCTAAAATTATGACGTCATAATACTAGTACCTCACCTACCCGTTTAAGATTCTTGACATAGCAGTCGGAATAATTGCACAGATGGTTACAAGACACTAGTAAATGCAACTGGTACCTGTTTATTTACTCACGTCTCCTTACTCCAGGTTTTGACCTAGAGAAGGACGCTTGTCCTTAGGGACAAATGAGGGACTGATCGTTATGGTTAGTTAGTACAGCCTCCCCATGGGCTGTATACACGACATCTACCGTCGGGGTGTAGATTGGAGGGCGTGCCCGTTATATATTAATTTTATTTTATTTTGTGGGTAATCGATAGGTGTCCATAGCATCTTGCTAGTCCCATAAAAGTCATTGTATTTGCACTGCTATGTGTCAGGTTAATTATCTTGATGTACAAAAAAATGATTACATCATTTTAAAAGGGAGGGGGGCATACTGCCACATAGCGTTTAGACAGAATGACGTCATCGGAAAAGGCGGTAGAAAATCATATAGGGAAAACCCCACAAGAAACTAAGGAAACTGTTGGTAAAGAACACAAAGGACAGTGACGTCAGATATCAACAGGAAGGACATCGATTGGGAAGGTAATAGCAGGCCGTAAAATGCAAATATTGGCGATAGAATAGTGTTGGCACGTAAAGCAGTGGCTGCGACGAAGATATACAGGGATTGCTACAACGTGTCGCTACAGAACGTACGGGAGTACCTAGACCTATATCGTGCAGAGCGGCAAAGGAGAACTTCAGGCAGAATGACAGAAGGTCAAGTGAAGATTAATGAAAGGATGGTTGTTATTTAAGCAGGTTAGTTATTGTAGATTATCAACATGTTCCTACCAATAGATCCTAGGCCCAGCCTGGCGGTAACAGGCCCCTAGGAATGGACTGTATCGATATCATTTAAACTTAACTGTGAACTGTCATTAAATGATATTCCGATCCAAATCTTCAACATGACAGTTGGCTTCGTCATTACCCTGCCGTTCCAGTTCTGAACTTTGCTCGTTTACTTTTATAAATTGTGTCGAGCCGAAATTATTGATTGTGCTATTTGGACATTTTGCATGTAATTGTTATGAATGCTGGACATATAGCATGGCAGGTGGACATGTGGGTGGACATGTGGGTGGACATGAGGGTGGGCATGAGGGTGGACATGTGGGTGGACATGAGGGTGGACATGAGGGTGGATATTTGGGTGGACATGTGGGTGGACATGTGGGTGGACATGTGGGTGGATATGTGGGTGGACATGTGGGTGGACATGTGGGTGGACATGTGGGTGGACATGTGGGTTGACATGTGGGTGGACATGTGGGTGGACATGAGGGTGGACATGTGGGTGGGCATGAGGGTGGACATGTGGGTGGACAATGAGGGTGGACATGAGGGTGCACATGAGGCGAGAGAAATAACAAGAGATGGATACACTTTGCTGCGGGCCTTGACTGTATATGTATTCCAGAAAGCGAGCATAATAATCTGCACAAGACAATTACAATTTTATAAGTAGACCAGAACAAATTATTATTCTGTGGCTCAGAACGGGACAATATAGATTACACAACCACATACATGCACAATTCAACATTGACAAATCACCCATGTACACATGTGGATTGGCACCGCAGACAGCAGATCACATTCTCCTAGACTGACACAAAACATGCTATATCTAGGCAAACTTTCTGACCTAAAGAAACGACAGTGGAATGTAAACTGTATGGACCACTGAATGAACTAAAAAAGACAGTGAAGTTTATATATGAGACAACGATGCCGCTTGAGACAATACATTGCAAACGAACAAAGATGAAATAGAAAAGCGACCAACTGCAAAGTACCTGTTATGTCTATTATTATTATTTTATAATGAATGAATCACCAAAACACGAGAAATAGACGGCAAGTTTTAGTAGAATAAGATCGCAAGTAACGAAATAGACGGCATGTTTTAGTAGAATAAGATCGCAAGTAACGAAATAGACGTTGCTGCAAAAGCCTTTGTCAGTAAATAAAAGACATACACACCGACACAACTACAGAAAAAATCATGACATGAAAAAACACTACATGAAAGTTGTTCAGTATTTTTTTATTTGGTTGCCTTCGCTCGCTTTGAACTCAAGCGTAGTCCATACACGTACTACTATTTCTAGTGCACTGGACAGGTTCTTGCGTGTAGATTAGCTTTCCTTATTACGGTGTCATTTGATATTTGATATGTTTTTCTAACATATACTTTTGCTGTTATGAATTGTGTAGAACTCCGTTGTCTGTTTTCAAAACCACGTTTTCACTTCACATTCAACTTCGGCGTCATTCGCGAAATGTTTCCCGTCAAGGTGGGTTGTCAGTGTTTATGCTGACAAATGTTTGTCCCGTAAATCGATGCATAGCTGAGTTGAAAACGTTTCGTGGGCGAGTCAATAAGTAAGTCACAGAATTCTGTGGGATGGCCGGTAAATAATAATAAAAAAACAAAAACAAAGTACGCAGTTTTATGCAGCCGGTTTGGGAGGACTGATAAAACGCTGGGATAAGTTCATCAATGTTGGTGGCAATTTTCTTGAGAAAAAAGGGACAATGTATGTATAAAAATAAACTGGTTTCAAGTTGTTATCATATTTAGTTATTTTTCTACAGCCATTTGTGACTCACTTATTAATTTACCCTCGTAAAACGTGGTTTGCTGGTCTACTTACGTTATAAAACGAATTTCAGAAGAGAGAGAGAGAAGTACACAACCGTAAAGTATGCAGGGAAAAACAATATCAAGTAATCGGTTCTTGTATTAACACGATCTTGAAATAATCTTAATCTTCCCCCTCCCCCCTCCCGGAAACCCGAAAATTCCTTCCCCGGGTGGGGGAGTGGGGCGGGGGGGGGGGTGAAATTTCCCACCGGTTGAGAACACTGGTCTAATTGATAAGGCCTCAATTGGTGTGTTCAATCAATGTGAATTCAGAGATGCTTGCAGGTGGAAATCAATACAAGATCATCATCTTCCACTTGCGTCGTCAAAGTTCATGGGGGGGGGGGGGGGGGGGGGGGGAGAATACTTGATTCCCCGTGTGGCACTGGATAATGTAATTTAGTGTGACTGTACAATTTCTTTGATGTCGTCAATGTATGTTCTTCTCAGGCGTTCTTCTCAGGCGTTATGTTCTTCTCAGACCTCTGGGCATTTAGTCTCCGGACAGAAAGCAAAGCCCAGTGTCCACGCATGTAGAGTTATCACGTTAGTGAGGTATGTTTCAGACACAAATCTAAGAATATAATTCAGATACCTCTGACGAATGTTTTTTTCCTGGTTACAAGATTTTTGAAGAGTGTGACAGTTTCTCTGGCAATTATTCCTCCCGATACCGAAGTGACTGAAGGCATAGAAATGGGGGATTCGGCTGTGGTGGTGGAAGGGGGGGGGGGAATTGTTTATAAACATAGAAACATCCTGTCTGAGTTCACGACAACCTGGACAATCGTATCCCTCCTAGAGTAAAGGGTGTGTGAGTGTGCTTGTGGATCCCGACAGTCATGACCCCATGATGTTCGGCAGAAAAGGAAATAAGGCAGTTTGGTATGTTATCCCACCATATTGAGATATAACCAGTTAGGTACCAGAGGATATTAGTCGAGGTAACATCCCAGTTGAGTTCCCTCCAAACAGTTACACATTATGTGCGTTAGTTTAGCTTAGTTTAGTCGATGGATCAATATCACGGCACACGGGTGTAACTTTAAGTGCTCCGTTCTCCTCCTAACTCAAACCTGAGTCTGGAGAAAATAAGCTCAGTGCACGAACTCCATAGCACCGGCGAGGATCCTGAAATACTTTGGGTAGATGTTTAACTCGAAATTTTGCCCGGGCAACGCCGTTAGGCTACTCTTTTTCGATTTCCAACTGCCAAGGGAATTTTTTACGTGCGCAACAATACACACGGGCGTCCGATCTCACTACCCAGAGACCAGGGGACATTTTATTACTAGAAGTCCACGTGAAATAAATCCCGGTCCTCACCGGGGCTTGAACCCGGGACCTCCAGCACTCGAGGCGGACAGAAAAGGTCTCTGTCACACCACCTAATGATGATATTCTAACATTATCGTTTAACTACCTCATGATGGTGATCCAATTAAAGCTCTGAAGTTGAGGTGTCCAGTGGTAGAAGGTATACCTTAAGTACCCTCCTCCTGTCAGTGAAAGAATTCCAAGCGTCAACGTCTCTAGGGGTTTATAAACAAGGGTTCAGACAGGCAGTTGATGCGAGTACAGATAAGGCATGAATAGCATGAGTATATCATTAAACATCTTTAATGGTCATACATCGTTATAGCAATATCTACAAAAAAGCATTTCACAAAACTCGCACAGTTCTCGCACTACGCTCGCGATATACTTGCTCGGCGTATCACATAATCGTGCTTCAGCATCCACACTAACACACAGCTAGCAGCGGCCCCATTCGTTCTCACTAGCGAAGCTCAAGTCTAAGTAAATGGTCTATTTATCTCACCCAAACACAGTCACGCATCCTCTCTCATCCACAGTCCGAGTCCCGTCTGAGTCTCCCTACTCAGTTAGGTGGTCACGAGGTACTTGACCCTCGTGGAGTCCGTGGAGGTTGTGCTAGTCGAGTCTGTCCTGCACTCGCCTGATGGGGCAGGCGTACTGCGTCATCCAGTCCAAGGTGAACCTGTCCTGTCGTTCAAGGGCACAGTCCTGTCCGTAATCCTCTGTCACGGGTGTAGGGACCCGTCTACTATACCCGTCCTATTCCCATGTCCTAAGTCTGTCCTCTGTCCTCTCTGTCATGTCCTTTTGGAGACCTTGACAAACATCTTTGGGAAACTATCAACTCTATTCTGATCTGTACGGCCTTTCACGATGGTTTTGTTAGCGACAGTGTCAATGCTTTCACTGAGGAAGTTTAAGTCAAGTTGACCTCCCAACGATACTGTATTCCATATTGGGTTTTGGCCAAGACACAGTTGACGTTATATGCTATCGTAATGATGAAAATACTCCACGTGATTTATCTACAGGACACAATTGAGAAATGGTGTCGTATCGTTAATTAAGACACTGACAAACCTTGAAATAGATCGACGCTTTGCCCTGCAGAGACGAAGCACTGCACATTTCATAGTCTGGACCACCTGTCTTCTCTGTGAGAGCTGATGGAATGAATGGTGGCAATAGTGAGGCCCGGATGTTATAAATGTTTCAGAAACACAATCCGCCGAACTCTGAGACATTTCTGAATGACGGAATGCATGGATTTGAACTATAGAAGTATCTACGTACAATCACAAAGACTTCCTCACATTCAAGGGAATCATTGAGTGTTCCTAAGAGAAACCGTGTCTCACAAGAAAAAGGAATGTTAGTTTTAACTGCTTTATGTTTTTTTTTCCAGATGAACAGAATCGACCCCCACACTCACCATGATCTCTTAATTAAAGTCTCCTCCTCCCTCAGAGGTTAGGAATATTTTGAACATACTGAGATCCGCTGCCGTTTCGTTGCAGAGGCCCTCGCACAAATAAAAGTGAGGCACCTTAAACTTTTGTTTCCCAGCGGTCTCAATTCCACCAAAAGCCCAATTTCAACTTGAATCATCCTGATTGGATATCGGGTGTCCTGACATAAGATCAACACCCACATTATCTTTCCCAGGAATATTCTCGCATCTCCTTGGGAAACTATAGGGAGCCCCCTATTTGACCAATAGATAAGACATACTATTGCAGCGCCCTCTTATGGGTACTGAATGTTACCATGGTCTGGCCTCTTCCTTTACAGGGTTTTAGTAGTTCCTTCTACTAAGATCAAATTCTGACAAACGTTTTTGCCTCCCTATTAGGAAAAACGTTGATTCTATTCTAGTAAAAGTGCTACTTGAGATTCAGTACTTTCTCATTTGACAAACTTGGTCCTGGTGGTGTTTACCCCTCCGTTTTCTAACTGAAACTACCTGTACCCGATATGTTGAATTTCTTTATCGTTGTCGTTAACTCAACTTCTGCGTGGGTTCTGGTTTATTGGTCAGCATTTGGCTATGGGATTCCAACCTCTGGTTCACAATACCGCTGTCTTCTTTCCGTTTTACTTCAGCAGCCACATCCATAGTCATAGGTTTACTGGGGTTTCGTCTGATTGATCTTTGCACTCACGTAAAAGACTGACATGGTAGATCTTCGACTTTATACATGCCAGACATGAAAATCTCCGTATACACGTGAAACATCTCTTTATACATACGAGAATTGAATATCTCTGTATATATATATGACACATAGACATGTCTTTATGTAAAATATGGACATCTCTTTAACCATGTGAAACATAGACATCTCCGTAAACATTTGAAACATGGACATCTCTTAAACATTTGAAACAAGGACATCTACCTATACGTCTGAAACACTGACATCTCTTAATACATATGAAACATAGAAATCTGTGTATACTTGTGAAACATAGACATTTCTTAATACTTAGGAAACATGGACATCTCTGAATACATGGGAAACATGGACATCTACTTATACATGTGAAATGTGAACATCTCTGAATCCATAGGAAACATGGACATCTACTTATACATGTGAAATATGTTCATCTCTGAATACATAGGAAACATGGACATCTACTTATACATGTGAAATATGGACATCTCTGAATACATAGGAAACATGGACATCTACTTATACATGTGAAATATGGACATCTCTGAATACATAGGAAACATGGACATCTACTTATACATGTGAAATATGGACATCTCTGAATACATAGGAAACATAGACATCTACTTATACATGTGAAATATGGACATCTCTGAATACATAGGAAACATGGACATCTACTTATACATGTGAAATATGGACATCTCTGAATACATAGGAAACATGGACATCTACTTATACATGTGAAATATGGACATCTCTGTATACATGTGAACCATAGATATCTCTTTATACACGTGGGACATGGACATCTCTGTCTACATATAAAACATGGATATCTATGTATACATTTGAAATATGGACATCTGTGTATACTTGTGAAACGACATCTCCTTATGCACGAGAGACATGAATATCTCAGTATACAAGTGAAACATCTCTTTATGTGATACAATTTAATACAATCAGAAAAAAAAATAACTTAATATTTCAAATTCCAGTCAAGACATGTAAAGGTTGCTAATTATATGTATAATCCACAGAAATCAACTGATTATGAGAAACAGATGCAAGAGTTGAACAGAGACTTGAAAGCCACTGAAAAGAAATTCCACGATGAAGCAGAACAGTCAAACACAAAAATCAGGGAACTGAAGACAAAACTCTAAGAGGTGAGTGTGAAACAATTTTACATTTGTTTACAGTGAATGTTAATCCAGAGAGATCAGGTCAGTGCAATCATTGGTCATATGTGCATATATGTGAAACGTAGACATTTCTTTATAAACGCGGGACATAGACATATCTGTCTACATGTAACACGTGGACATTCATCTATACATTTGAAACATGTACATCTCTCTTTATGAAGCCATTTTTGTAACATTTTCTAAATTACATTTTAATTATGCAACCTGCAGAGTTGGATACCTGTTAAATAAACAAATCCAATGGTACCTTATTCAGGTCTGTACATCAATTCTAAGCCGAGATAGTAATGTTTGTGTGTCAGTTTATAATTTAATATGAAACAAAAAGAGAAAAATACTGTTTGAGCACAGTGTGGCCTAAACACTTACATGAAACTTAAATCGCTGTGTTTTAACACATACACCAATGCAACATTTTTATTTATGAACAAAGACCTTAGCAATAATATACCGTTGTGTTCGCGACAATGAGACCTAGTTTAGTAAACAATAATTTGTTTTCATATTCAAAATGGTTACTCAATAATATAAACAGAACTAAATAATTTTTTTTTTAAATTTAAAAACTAAAGTGCACAGGAAACCATTAGACTTTAATTTGGAGATGAATGAGTGGAACATAAAGGTGCTATTGCAGTTGTAATCTTAAGTGTTCCCACCTGATTAAGAAGTTCAAAATAGCTGCCAATTATTGTTTCAAGTCATTTATCCTTGATATGTTAACTAATAATCGAGCAAACCATGCAGACAATATAATAGTTATGTGCGGGCTGATAGACGTAAAGGTCATATTGTCGCTGTAATCTTATATGTTCCGACCTGATTAAGAATGTGAAATGTTACCTTTCAATTAAAAGAAATGTATTTTTACCTTGTCCATCGTAGTCCTCAACATTGTACCAATCATTACCTTAATAATTAACGTTTGATAGAGTACACTTAATAAATATGGCAATGCAGCGTATAATTCTTATCAAGACAGCGTATACATTGTTGCAAAATTATATTTATGTAATATTTTTAATTTTCTTTTTGCATATACTATTTACAGGACATCGCTGTCAACACGAACACTGCTGTTGTTGATGTCTTGGAAAGTTTACGTTCAGTAATTTGCTATTGCTTTCTGAACGACTGGCTCCCATACCAACACGTTAAAACCCAGCGCGACACGGTCTGTTGCCAAATCGGTCGCAGCTGCGCATCGAACTCAAGTAAGCGGATTTACAAACTGCGCCCGTAACGCCTTTGCCACGGTGTACCAGTACCCCTAGGGTCAGGCAGGATTAGGATTAGATCCAGGGTTAGGATACACCTAGATCTTCCCGCCCTGCACTGACCACAACTCCGGTATTGTAAGTCTACTCAGCCCCTACCAGATTCGGGACACTAACTATCCTTCCCTCCCTACCTAGATACCCTTCCCTATAGAGGGCTCACCCTGGACAACACTGATAATGTCAAGCAAAACATGGTAACAGAAAATGCAAAATTTAATAAATCAAAAGCGTCCAAATACGAAGGATAACCAAACTGTCAGAGAATAGGGCTATATACAGCTGTGACGTCAGACAGTAGAAGAGGTTCAGGAAGGATCTCTCTGGTCATCATAGCACGTTAGAATCAGTGAGATGTACGTCTTGTCGGTTTAATTGACTCACCGGATCCCACCAAGCTGATTTGACTGGAAAGTTGCTGACCCTTTCGGCTTCCTACCCGTCTCCGGAGACTATCAATTACCAAGAACCATCCTGAAGTTTAAATATTGAGCACAACCCACTACAGGCAACGCTGATCGTATTCTGGTATGAGCCTAAGGCCTATCCACGTCAATGTGGAAGCACTATACAAATGTTCTAATTGAGGCACTAACTTGTAGAGGGTGGGAAATCCCCTAAAGTCACTGTATTGCTAATCACAAACGTCTGTTCACCCTGTTCAGCCCTTCAGGGTCGGTTAATTGCGGGAAAGCTTCATCAATACTGCATCGCATAAACATCAGTTCAGATGACCCTTTCTGGGTCTGGTAAGTTCCAACAAACAGCATCATTGACCGTGTCTCTAAAGTCAATATTATACAAGATTCTTCTGTTGACTAGAAGGACCTCAACTGGATCGTGTCACGTAGCGTGACGACCATCTTGAAGATTCACAATGTACAAAGTCCGTGCAGACTCTTCTGTCGAGTAGGCCACCTTCGGGCCTTATCATAACTCATATTGACGTGTTGACAGAATTACTCGTCGGACTTAATGAGAAGTCACTGCAGGTAGTGAGCAATGGTTACCACCTTCTTCTCATACATATCAGGTGGATGTAACATGAAGGATACTGATCAGTCCTGCTCCAGGTGTATAAACTTCAGCCCCATCATGGCTGGTCGCACCGTCAAAAGCATCTATGGCCAAATTATCTCTTCAGACAGACAGACAAACAGACAGACAGACAGACAGACAGAAATGAAGGCAGACAGACAGACAGACAGAAAAGAAGGCAGGTATGCAGGTAGGTAGGTAGGTAGGTAAGAAGGTAGGTAGGTAGGTAGGTAGGTAGGTAGGTAGATTCTTCGTTAAGGCAACATTTTTATTAGATGCAAGGGAAATAACCATAGCAATCTATTTACCATTATTGAAACTTTATAGTTATCTCCTTTTAATAAAAGTATGGCTGAGAGACTTACAGGCGGGTAGCTAGGCAAATGGATGGATGGATTGATAGACGGATGGACGGATGGACGGACAGACAGATCTCTAATCAATGTCTCCATCAAATCAAAGGCATGAAGAAAGTCGCCGAGGGCGGGGAATTGAAGGAGTCCACACACAGTTGCATGTCTTTGCTTGTTGTGTTCATTGTGGCAATCAAGCATTTGCCTTTGTCTGCCGGAAGAGTTTTAATGTTGTTTATGTGTGTTAGTTTTTCTTTCTTCTGGGTAGGAATTGAAAGCAGTTTGCTCAAGTAGTCGGCACGATACGCAGAGGCCTTTTGCTAGAAAGAAAAACAAGTGCATTAAGATACAAGGGAATTAACAACAGAAAGTATTAACATCGTTGTGACTTTTTAGTTAAACCCCTTGTGATTCTACATAGGTGTTTGTAATGTTTGGTTGCCATATTGTTTTGTCTGTGCCGTTGGTCTTATCAATAATCAGAATGAGTTCTCAATCTACGTACATTGTGTTTTGTAAACAGACAAAATTAACCGTTCCGACCCTTAAGATCTATTTGAAATGAGGACCTTATCATCTGCATATCTGAATTCAAAAATGTGATTTCCACCAATTATAGTCTAGCTGTGTATACAATAAGTGTAATTATATAGTTCTCTGTACAACATTTATTATTTTCTGGTTTAACATGTGCAATTATATAGTCCTGTACAATATTTATTATTCTCTAGTTACGTGTAGAATTGTAATAATTGTTGCTGGATTCTTTTCTCATCAACAATAGAGACATTAAATCTGGGTTGTGATAGAGACACATTTGGAAGGACTGATATCTGGAAGAATACAAGGTTCGCGTGGACAATGTTGTTGTCAGGGCCAGGAAGAACTTGGCAGCACTGAAGGTGATGGCAGCAGCCGATAGTGAACCACGCCTGCTCTACCTCCTACATCAGGGACTCGTGCTAATCGCCACAGACTCGTGCCTGGGCCTTCTCACCGTCGCAAATCACAGCTAGACAGGCTGGATAGAGTGCAACCCGAAGCAAGGAGACCCATGCTAGGCTGTACAAAATCACCTCATGCCAGGCCACGTGAGACATCCTTAATTTGCTTATGATGGTCACCAGGCAGTAGGTTGTCCAGGTCAGGGTGTACATGAGAGAATCCGCCGATATAAACCACCCCCTGCACACAAGCGCCATATACGGGCAGTAGAACCTTAAGCCAGACAGGCGATCATCAGATAAACCTCCATGAACATGCTACAGAAAATTGGAGACAGGAGTCTCCTCGCTGAATGGGTAGTCAGCAGTCGAAAGTCGCTCTTCACATGCCTTACCTGAATGTACGCACCCGGTCACGCCGACGTAAACGGCAATAGACAGGAGGACCAGCTGGCGAACAACGCACCAATACAAGCGGGAAGAAGCATGGACAGGGCCAATATCGTCAATGCAGTACGGTCCCAGCAGCCGATACCGACGAGTCCAAATGCTAGTTCGATTACACGATTTCGGAGTGAAGCCTGCTCAAACATGACAATGCCGTCTTCGAGTGCGAGAGAGGAGACATTACAACCAACCCCTCACGGGAGCAGAGAGTAAAGAAACTTTGAGCTGGCTGCTGCAGCGGAGGACTGAGGAAGCATAGGAATACCCAATGTGCGGAGGTGGCGATCGAGATAACATAACATAAATGGACATGCATTCCGATGGATTAATCTTTTCTTATCAACAGATCTTGACAACGACCGGAAGTATTTACGATCACACAGATGCACCATGGAAATCGTAATCAATCATTCTGGTGCGAAATCTAGTTGAACTGAGTTGAGTCAAGAATCGGCATAAGAGAACTGGCGACATTCTCATATCTGTTACGTCCTCATCTTCAACAATCAGCGGAAAGTCCCACTACTAATCGTACCAGCTGCAGTCTGATCGCAGACGAACTGTTCGTCTTGCCTTACCTTGGAGTCCTGATTCTCGACCACCTTCTCTAGTAACTACGTGCCGCTCATTTCTCTCTAGGCTAGGGTGCTTTATCTGTTCACCCACGCTATACAAATGATCTCAATGGAACTGACCACTTTTGCTTTATCCTGCGCCAATATAGCACTCAGCAGTACATACCCGGCGAGGTTGTCCGCCTGCTCGTTTCCCACCACACCAGCACATCTTGAGGGACCCGATCCAACAGATGCGCCTTATCTTTAATTTTCGAATTGAATCATGTCAGCCTGCATAAAGGATGCCTGTCTGCAACTTTCTCAGCATGCTCCGTGAGTCAGTTACAATCATGACATGTGTGTGCTGTTTGTCCTCCAGTCAGCTGAACGCCGCTGTGACTGCCTCCACCTCCATTCTCAGACAAGATGTGGTAGGCAGAAATTATGCCGTGGTGGGCAGAAATCTGCAAACCAACTATCACAGCTTCAATTAGATCTCGCATAACTACATGGCGATCAAGCAACGGCAAAGGGATCTTACATTCTTAACTGGAATATGTGTTAAAGATCGTCTATTGGACACATGGAAAGATACGGATTATTCCTTTGTCTTCATGTAAGTACAGTAATATACGATTTGAAGTGTGTGTGCGTGCATGTGTATGAGTGTGTGTGTGTGTGCGTGTGTGTGTGTGTGTGGGCGCGTATGTGTGTGTGTGTGTGTGTGTGTGCAATTTGTTGTGTATGCTTGTGAATGTGTGTGATTTATGGGTGTGTTTTTCATGTTAATGTTTTATTCCTTTTTCTAGTTGGTTTGGTTTGATCTAGTCTGGTTTCGTTTGGTCTGGTTTAGTTTGTGAACATGGACGTGGTTCAAGGTAAAGCACCAACAAATCACAACGGTGAATCAATTAAGGAGGAAGTTTACTATGAAAATACAAATTACACAAGGTAATCTACGAAATGGCAATACCCGGCATTGTCTAACATTTATTAACGCATTTCTGAATCTTTTATTAATTAAGTTAGTATGAAGTTAATTTGGTTGAGTATTTTATTATCAGGGCCTGTCCGTGTATAAAATAGTCGTTTATGGTGTTTAAACGAGGTTTTTCTTCAATTATCATATCACTGATATTTGCTCTTAACCATATGAAAACTAACATGAACCAGGGTTCAGAAAAAAATCACAACAGAAATTATCAGTGCCTTATAATATAGAATAGACCAGGTCACCAGACTGCTGAACGCAATACATGATACTGGGGATGTACCTCCTGAATTATGTAATTCTGTATTTATTGCAATCCTTTCCCGAAGAAATCAGGAGCCTTGGAATGTGATCAATATCCACCAATTAGTACACTGATCCACTTCAAGAAGATGTTGCTAAGAATCGTCATGGAAAGAGTTAGGAAGAAAAAAAATAACCCGAAATAGGAGAATAATAATGTGGGTTTGTAGAAGGAAAGGGTACGGTAAATGCTGTATATTTGCTGAGAAAATTTAATTGAGCATTCGATAGAGGCATGAATAGTATAAACGAAGTATGTAAGGAACATAATATGAAAATTAGCATGCGTAAAACAGAGGTCATGATTATAACGAAAGAAAAAAAACAACAACAAAGATTCACCTAACAAAACACCACCTGAAACAACTAAAGAACTTCAAGTACTTAGGAAGTATAATATCATCAAATGGTAAATTAGAAGACGAGATCTAAAATATGTGCAATAAGGCAAACCAACTCATTGGACAAATGGCACCAATACAAAGAACAAGCACGTATCAATAGTTACTAAGAAAGCACTTTACAACACAATCTTCCTACCAACTCTATGCTACCAATACCAAACCTGGACAATGACATAAAAAGGGAAAAGAAAAATCACAAAACAGAAATGAGAATCTTGAGGAGAATACTCAATTTATCAAGGAGAGAAAATCAGAAATGGGGAAATCAGGACTAAAGTGAGGGTTATAGCAGCGCTAGATTTCATCAGAACACAGCAAGTTAAATTGTTTGGCCATATAACTAGATTACCAACTAACAGTATACCACAACAATCTATGATGTATAGACCAAATGGAAACAGAGGAGGAGGCGGGACACGTAACGCGATGGACAGAGGGAATAGCAGAGTCAATGGGAATCTCGATACATGAAGCCCATAAACGGGGCACTCTCCTGCTGTTTATGCTTCACCTTGACACCGCAAGGTACAAGAGGAAAAAGATGAGATGAGATAGAGGTAAACAAAGAACTACATCTTTGCTTTATTGATTACACAAAGGCTTTCAATAAAGTAAAACATGTCAACATGATGGCTTGCAGATCTACAGATTGATAGGAAAGTCTTTAGGCTTGTAAAAAGCATATATTGGAAATAACAAGCTGACATACAAGTTGATAACGAAGTAGATCAGCTTATTAGAGAGGTGTGCAATAGGGATGTGTAATGTCTCCAGATCTTTTCCCCTATACAGTAAACATATGGTTAGAAATATAGAAAACATGAGAGGGCAAGTTATGTTAAAGACACAAACATAAACACGCGTGTATTATTTGACGGCCATAAAAGTAGAAGAAATAAGTAGAGACTAGAGAATACACCAGAGAAAGCTTTAGATACTAACCTGGATTCGAACCTGTCAACTCGACAAGACGAAAGCACCTCGCTGCAGGAACTAGTGTACTTTAACGCATGACCAACTAAACACCCCCTAAAAAGGTGTCTTCATTAACCAGGTCTATCATCCACATGAACCCACAACTATGGAATTAATCATTAGTCATTAGTCGCGGTTCCAACTTCACGGCAACGGGTCGTCCCTTTTATGCTCCGTTCCTGTGCCAGTAAATATCATACAAAATGCTCCTCACTGTCCTATGTGACAAATGGAATAGGCAGGAGTCTCGACAAACCAACAGCCTGCACGGGTACACTGTATATAATGCCGCCGTCAATATGCCAACACAAAAGTCCTCCACGGAAAATACAGTCCATCGTCGATGGAAGCGGCAGTCACTAGAAAACAGCAGCCACACATTACTGCATTAAAAGTCGAGAGGATCGTCTTCATTGCCCCGAGTTTTATCCCACATGTCTCGGTTCCTTTCGGCAGGGTGGCGCACAAAGCACGAACTCCGTAGCTCCAGCGACGACTCCCAGGAGTCTCCGAGAAAAATGCACTCGTGAACCGAAAAGGAAATCCAGTAATCAGTGACTGGCCGACCGCCATCGTTCCGAACATGCAGTTCATGCTACAACAACCGCGGACAGAGGTAAAAACACTCCAAACGAAATTCATAGCTCACAGTGTCGCGCCACGCAGTCAACTCAGTAGCAGGGTGACGGAACCATGCACCACCAGTCCAACATGAGGAAAATGTGACTGCAAACCGTAGCCACAAGTATAAACACTCCAGAGGCTTAACGGTTCAAATGCCTAACCGCCATGTTGGGGACTGTAAGATCAACAATTGAATATAAACAAAATTCGTATCTAACCATTAAAACAGCACAATAGGTCTCATAATTTTATATTAAACCAGCATGGGTCAAATAACAAACATGCAAACATATCGGACCGCAATACTGTGCCCAGTATATTAACGAACATTTAAAGAAGAGAAATAATTGATTGGTTTCTATATATATCATAATCATCATCATTATCCTCATCATCATCATCATCATCATCATCATCATCATCATCCAGTGTCTTGCCAGCTGGCGTGGGTGATCACGCCTCTCCACAAATTGCGATCTCCGACGGAATGTATTAATTCGTGTTTTGACTCCCTTCCGTGCCATAACACAAGACTGTCAAGAGTCCTTACCCGCTGTCTTCGTTATCTCTCTTTCCGCAAATCTTTCCGGTTGTCACGACATGTTCCAGTTTTTGTCTTCTCATAACGTGGCCAAAATACGATGACTGCCTCTTCCTGATTTTTGTGACAAGTTCTCTCTTTCTAGCTTTCAAGGACGTTCTTCATTTGATAGAATGCAGGTTTTGCTTGTCCTGTTCTGTTCTTTATCCCAGTGATGCATCTTCTATCTGATGTTATCTATGTGCCTAGATATCTAAATTTCAGAACTTGCCCCAAAATAACGTCCTGTACTTTAATTACACATTTAGGCACAATCTGTTTCATTGATATCACCACGACTTCTGTCTTTCTCGTTTAAAACTAAGGCCCGTTTTCACTTATTACAAACCCGAATGGCTAAGAATACCGCGTTCTCCTTCTGGAGACCCGGGTTCCTGTAAGGTGTAGAGTTTTTTGTATGTCATGGGCATTAAGAAAATCCTATCCTGCACAGTTCGCGGCGACTGAACTAGCCAGGTGGTCTTAATTCCTCAGGCTCAAGACCTCCCTGCCATATACTGCATAAGTACTTTCATTTATGTCTGTTTGGTCTTCCATATGCAGTTGTCGACAGCAAACTCAAACTGGGGGTACCATTATATATCATCATCATCATCATCTTCCACTTCTGCCGTCAAGCGGTGTGGGGAGGAATAATTTGCGTTCCAGCGCCCGGTGGATGGCACTGGATAGTGTCATTCCGTGTGGTTGTACAATGTCTTTGATGTCGTCAATCCATTTTCTTCTTGGACGTCCTCGTGGTCTCGTCGCAGATGATCTTTGATGTAAGGCCAGTGATGGTAGTCGCTGATGTTGCATTCTAACGACATGGCCAAACCACTTGATCTTCTGCCTTTCAATAAATGTGGCACAAGGTGTTGATCCCACAGTCTGTCTGATAGTAGCATTTCTTACTCGGTCTCGGATTGTTAAGTTGGCATTTCTCCTCAGGCATCTCATTTCGCAGGTGTTGATTTTGCGAAGGTGTAATTTGGATAAAGTCCAGGTTTGAGATTGATAGCATAGGGTTGGTGTGAATATGCTCTTTATTATCTGTCGTTTTGCGTACATGGGTATGTTTGGATGCTTCAGTAAGGGTGATAGTTGATATGTAAGTGCACTAGCTTTTTGACATCTGATTTCAATTTCTCTGTCCAATCTGCCATCTTCTGTGATCATACTTCCAAGGTATTTGAATTCTTTAACTTGTTTCAGAGGTGTGTTATTTATCTGTAAACTTAGTGGGCCTGGCGATCTGCTAACTTGCATTACTTCGGTTTTGGCTGTGTTTATACTCATATTGTATCTGCTGCAGGTTGAACTCAGATTAGTAATATGATTTTGTAGACTGCCCTCATCGCTGTAAAACAGGCACTGATCGTCTGCAAATAGAAGTTCATTTATTCCTTGTGGGTCAGTTGTTTCACCTGGAGTAAAGAGTTCTAAATTTTCTGACTCTGTTCTGTCGAGACTTGCTTCTTTGGAAATTCTGTCCATGTAGATATTGAATAGCAGAAGAGAGAGCACACATCCCTGTATTGACTGTGAACATATCTGATACCTTCTTGTGTTCTTACAGCACTTTGGCTCGAGTGGTACATGGCTATGATGTTTTCTAGCAGTTGCCCTTCTATCCCATAGTCTTCAAGAATGGCCCATAATTTGTATCTGTCTACTCTATCGAAAGCCTTTTCCTGATCCACAAACACAATATTCTGCTGGTCACTGTATTCGATTGTTTTTTCACAAATTTGTCTAAGTGTAAATAATGCATCAGTGCAACTTTTACCTTTCCGAAAACCGAATTCTGCTTTGCTTAACTGTTGTTCAAATATTGGTCTAGCTCTTTGTTCCAAAAGTTTTGCATACATTTTCCCTATATGGCTCAGGAGTGATATACCTCTGTATGTTTCGCACTCTCTCATATTGCCTTTCTTTTTCCATATTGGTACTATTATTGCCTGTTGCCAATCATCTGCGACTTTTCTTTCTTCCCATGCTATGTTAAAAAGTCTTGTTAGCCATTTAACTCCTGTTTCCCCACAGGCCTGAATAGCTTCTGTGGTTATTCCATCTGGACCTGGTGATTTGTTTTTAGGACGTTTCTGTATAACTGCTTTGACTTCTGCAGGTATGAAATTTGGTTCTTGCTGTCCCTGGCTTTTAGGCACAAAAGTTAGGTTTTCTATGTTATGTGTGGGGTTAAGTAGTTCTTGAAAGTATTCTGCCCATCTTGCTAGTCTTTGTTGTGGATCAAATATCGGTATGCCTATTTTGCTGTTTATGATGGTGGTTGGGTTGTAACATGCATCTCTGTTTCTCATTGTGGTGACACGTTTATAAAATTCTCGTTGGCAGTCTTTGCTAAGGGTCGCCATCTGTTCACCGTATATTCTCCAGGATTCATCTTTAGATGCTCTAATTGTTCGTTTGGCATTACGTCGTCTATTCTATAAGTAATATAGTCCTGTTCAGATTTAGTTGTGATCCACTTTTTGAATGCTACCTTCTTTTTGAGTATGCTATCTTTAACTTCGTTGTTCCACCAGGCTGTTCTTAATCTTTTGTCCTGCCCTACTTTCTTTGTTCCACATTTATTTTTCAGTGTGTCGAGCATGGCAGCCTTGAAACATGTTCATTCCGTATCTACGCTTGAGTGGTCATCAGGGATGTTCTTATGTAGGTTTTGGATTTCTTGATTGACTTCGTCTTTAACCGTATTTTCCTGCAGCCTCCTATAATTGATGACATGTGTTGTTACCTTTTTGTTTCTTATTTTCCTGTGTGATGAAATCTTTTTAATTATGACTGGTTTGTGATCAGTATCAACATCTGTATGTGGGAGTGCTCTTGAATCTAATAGTAGCCTTCTGTCTGATTTCCTAATTAGAATAAAGTCAATTTGAGATGCTTGGTCTATGTCATTCCATTTATACCAGGTTTTGGTGTGGCTACGACGATGTTGAAAAAAACTATTTGCTATTATTAGTCCATGTTCCGAACATATGTTGATTAGACGTTGACCATTGCTGTTACAATCAGTCTCTGTGTCGCTGAATGGCCCCATGCAATCCTCCCACGGTGTTCTTCGTGTGCCTATTCGTCCGTTAAAATCACCCATTACAACTAGTTCATCTGTCTCCTTGACATTATTTAACGTGTCTGCAGGTTTATCAAATTATTCGTCTTTGTCTTCGTCGCTGTAAGTGTCATTACATGGGGCGTGTGTTTGTATAAAAGTTGTTGTTCTATTTCCTTCTTTGATCTGTACTAGTATTATCCTTTCTGATATAATTTTAGTGTTGATAATGGCTTTCGCTTTGTCTGGATGCAACAAAAAACCCACTCCATGTTTAGCTGTAGCTCGCTGATCGACGCCACTCCATATAAGGACGTAACCTTCGTGTGTTCTTTTCGTGTTCTGCCCCTTTTTCCTAGTGTCTGCGAGTCCTAATAATTGAATATTTGATTGTTTCATGAACTCTACGAGAGCTGGTTCCTTATGTCCTAGATCTGTAACATTCCAAGTTGCAAAAATCTCCTTTCTATTTGAAGTATGTCGAAATTTAGCAGTTGTCGTCGTTAGTCGCTTGTTGTGTCGCTTCGGTGTGTAGTTTCCGGCGTGAACGCTGATAGAGCTGCGTTTTTCTTTCAATTTCCTCCATAATTCTAGAGCAATAGTTCTTGAACAAATAAATTCCCTACCGGTTTGCTGGACCTGTCGTAGGTTCATCCTTAATTGAACAGATTTATGTTAAGAAACACGCACAGAACACATGATTAATCCCTGAATCGAGCGACGCGGTTTACACCGCCATCTTGTGACACAAACAGTTATAGTTTAGGGAATTCCTCTAGCGAGTATTTTTCTTAGGAGAACACGGAGAACACATATAACAAAATCTATCGAATTATATATAGTTGGTGCTGCATAAGTTTATGTCATTTTCACGGACATCAATGGCAGGTAAGGATTTAAGTTGGCTAGTATTCGATTTAGGAAATTAGCAAAGGGAATAAAATTAAGGATGTAGTAGGCGATGAGCGTTTTGGAGCAAAAAGTACAAGAGGAGAAAAAGTGATAGAATGAGCAAATATAACTGATATAATAGTTGGAAACACCTGTTGTAAACATGATAAAAGACGACTGTAAACATAGGGAAGCACTGATAAGAAACTACTCAACTAAATTGACTACGTAATTATTAATAAAAGTTTCAGAAATGCTTTAATAAATGTTTAGGCTATGTCTAATGCCGCTTATGTTGTTTGTCCATCAATAATGATGATGACAATTCATTTCATCCAGTGGGGTTGAAAGTATGGAGCCGTGAGTTCTAAGATGGCTGGTAATTCCTATTTTGGCGCGAAATGTTCTTTGACAATGTTGACAAAGAATGCGTGACGTTCCAGGAGGAGGACCTCCTGCAGTGGTTTATATGTCCAGCCGTTGTTTTATTTTTTTTCTCACAGCTCTTGCAGTCCTGGTTGCTTCAAAAGTGACTGCACCCTTGTGTAATGATTTACGCCACGAATTTCGGTCTTTGGCAGCAGTCTCCCAGGTGTCAGGATGAATTCTAAAAGCTTTTAGTGAGATCTTCAGAGTGTCTATAAAGCGTTTCCTCTGACCGCTTTGTGAGCGTTTACCACAACGCAGCTCGCCATAAAAAATTCGTTTAGGGAGCCTGTGATCTGGCATGCGAGTCAAGTGACCAGCCCAGCGAATCTGATTCTTCATTAGTAGAGTGTGGATACTGGGCATGGACGCTCTTTCTAGGATTTCAGTGTCTGAGATCTTGTCTTGCCATTTAATCTTCAATAGCTTCCTAAGGCAGACTGTGTGGAAGTGGTTTAATTTCCTAGCGTGTCGCTGATAAACAGTCCAGGTTTCACAAGCATATAGCAGTGTGGATAATACAACTGCTTTGTAGACTTTCAGCTTTGTTTGCAGGCTTATTCCATTTCTGTCCCACACATTCTTGTACAGTCTGCCAAAGGCCGCGCTGGCCTTGGAGATTCTTGCATTCACTTCATCATCAATTGTGGCAGCTTGTGACACAGTGCTGCCAAGATAGGTGAATTTGTCCACAACACTTAGTCTATGACCATTCACTTTGATATTCGGCACGGTGTTATTAATCCCTGGTGCTGGCTGATACATAACTACAGTCTTCTCCAAGTTGATATTGAGCCCAAAGATGGCACAGGCATGTGAGAAAGCTGAAACATTGTGTTGCATGTCTGCCTCAGAATTGGCGTATAGAGCGCAATCGTCAGCAATGTTAAGGAAATGTCTAGTTCTGCTTCTAATAGTGATCATGTACCATTATATGGACAAATAAAAGTAAGATAAAAGATAGAGGAACAAATGGTTAAAAAATATGAGACTTAATAAAGATGTTTTGCAAGCAGATATAGAAATTCACGTACAATACAGAGTGACTGTGAAATATAGGTTCAATGTAATAGCTAAAATACTGAGTATAAATGAACAACATGAAATGTTAAGGAACTCCATTCATCAAGCAAGCGGAGAGATGTTACCGGAGAGAAGCCAAAAAGCTCAGAAAAAATGGATGACTGAACAAAATTAAAGTTGTGAAAAAAAGTCAAAGTAAAAAAATACAAACGTGAGTAGAAAAGTAAAAAATAAATTATGATAAGTGTGTAAAGGCAACAAAAATTGGCTAGATGAGCTGCAAAAAAAAATAAATTAAATTTATATCAAAAGCGAGTACCGATGGACAATCAAATTTGTCTAACAGAATCCCAAGGGCTGATGGGTGTAAATGAGTCCCTTAGTTATTTACTGGTAAAAAAAGTAAATATAGTTTCAAATAAAAGTGTGAACCCATCGTGCATTTCAAAGGTTAGATAAATTTCTGGTTCATATTTCCCCTAGTTGTGGTTCTGTAGAGATGGACCAGGTAATGAAAATAATCTTTAGGGGGCTAAATTGGTCAGCGTGAAGTAAACTTTTAACAACGATGTGCTGTCGTCTTTTTAGGTGACAAGTTCGAATCCCGGTCGTAACGATAGTTTAAATGTGTGTTGTGTTGTAAATGCGCCTCTAGTCTTCTTCCTTCTTCTATTCTAAAAGCGTAAAACAAACGTTGTGTGTGGTGTGTGTGGGTGTGTGTGTGTGGTGTGTGGTGTTTGTGTTTATGAACGGTATAAAGAAAACTTCAATTAGTAAAGGACCATTTTTACCCCAGAGTCATATCGGACATTGGCGCTACTTTCCTATTTTTTCAGATTCGTTTGGTAAGAAAACCAAATATTTGCCGTCCCCCTTTTACCTCCTGCTACATAAGTTGGGGGGTCCCTGGGGCCCCCTGTCAATTTGTCAAAATCCCCTTGAAGAAAAATTGAACCCACGACTACAGTATGGGCACGCAAGGCACCAAAACAACTACAGGGCTCCCCCATGGGGGCATAAAAAAAAGGAAAAAAACCATTTAATTACTTAATGTGGATTGGGAAAAATGTGCTAGACCCAAATTTTTTGTAAGACCTCGCCACTTCACAGCTGATCGATGTCCGAGAAACAAACAGGGCCCCGGAAAAGGTTAAGATAACGTTTTTAAATAATTTTATGATGTGAACTGTTTTTTTTTTTAAACTTTTTTCTTTTTTATCCAATAGAAACCTGAAATTCACCTGGGAAGACCCCTCTTTTGACAATCAGCCCCGGGAGCAGAATGAAGAAGCGACGGTCCCCCTTGAGAGCACACAGTATACGGGTGTAGTAACAAACGCTTGCTCCGTGAAAGCAAGAGGTTTGGGAACATTCGTCCCCCCTTTTTTTTTTGTTTTTTTTTGGGGGGTAATTGGAAACCTTTACAGGATTGAGTTGTAGCTCTTCAGTTCGAGGCACAGGGTTCAAATCAAGTCCTGAAAAATGATTGCATGTGTGGGATACTTTTGGTGTAGGGATTTTCTCCTGAACCCTAAGAGTACCACCCCCACTGGGAGCTTGCCCCTTCTCAGAAATGCCCACCCCAAAAATGTAGACTATTTTCTTCTGATGTGGTTAACCTTTGTCTTTGTGAGGTAATTTTTTTCAGGAAATTTGCCCGTCGTCAGCCTCTTTATTTCCAGGTATACTGCAATGTGATGGGGCCACTGTATTACAACATTTTTTGGATTTTCCCGGCATGACCATGGAGTGCTGCTCTTGGTCACTAGTTGTGGCTTTTGCTCTCAGTATTGAGACAGCTGACGTTAAAACCCGTGAAGATAGCTATTTGCTTCTCTTTATTTTCCCCCATCAAAAGCATTTTGCTGCAGTTTTTTTAAAACCCTTCCTTTTGCTTTGAAGTTTGAAAATTGTCCCCGTTTTCCACGACTGAAGTGAGGCTAAGCAGTATGTGCAGGACGTGACATTCTTGGGGAGCCCATACCAAGTCGTTTGTGTCAGCTCTGAATTATGGAAGCCTCCTTCATGGCGGGGAAGCCCATGGTCAACCCTGCCTTCCCTTGAGGCCTGACCAATTTTTGTCTTCCCGTGTTCAAATGAGCAGGCTGG
>JACEFZ010004277.1:0-37500 GCA_014155875.1 Cepaea nemoralis
ATTAGGTTGGTTGGGTGTGGAAGAGTTCTACTGCTTCTTTTAAATACCGGTGGCCACCGATTCTTTGTCTTTCTATTGTGTGAGAGTGGTTTCAGGTTGAAAGTGGAGAATTAGTGGGGTTGGTGATGACAATAGGGAGTTGGTATCAGAAGAGTACAGCGTTTGAAATTTTAAGCGGATTGCTTATGAAGAGAAGAAGAAGTATTTAAGAAGATGTGTTATGATGTATTGTATAAAGTTGATATTTAAATGTTATTAAGGACGTGTAAATATGTTATGTTTTTGAAGGGCCAGAAACGAAGAAGAAGTGGGTTGATATATGGCAGGGGAAAGATTTACGAATAGATTGTTTATTTAAAATAAAGTTGGTTTGGGGAAGATTAGAGGAATTAGGGGAGGTAAGGAAAAGAGAAGAAATAGAATAGGGGGATTGGGAGGAAAGATTTTTAAAAGGAAAAATGCTTTCTTAAACATAGGGAGGTGTAGCAGAGGGGTAAGTTAGGTGGGCAAAGGCTACGGCACGATTGAGCATCGGGATGGAATGGGAGGAGAGATGCTCAAGTCGTGACGTAGTTTGTTGTCAAAGGAAGTTTACATCGAGACATCGCCCAGGAAGGCAGGCTATCGACACGGTTGTATTTTACTATGAGACTGTGTTGGCCACAACGTTTAATAAAGATGATTTAGAACTTCTACCAGACTTGTTAAGCCATCGTTCATTCATACACTGTGACAGAATACTGGTCTAGTGAGACGGGAATACTGGTCTAGTGAGACGTGAATATTAGTCTACTGAGACGGGAATATTGGTCTAGTGAGACGGGAATATTGGTCTAGTGAGACGGGAATATTGGTCTAGTGAGACGGGAATATTGGTCTAGTGAGACGGGAATACTGGTCTAGTGAGACGGGAATATTAGTCTAGTGAGACGGAAATATTAGTCTAGTGAGACGGGAATATTAGTCTAGTGAGACGGGAATATTAGTCTAGTGAGACGGGAATACTGGCCTAGTTAGACGGGAATATTAGTCTAGTGAGACGGGAATACTGGCATAGAGAGACGAATATTAGTCTAGAGAGACAGGAATACTGGTCTAGTGAGACGGGAATACTGGCCTAGAGAGACGAGAATATTAGTGTAGTGAGACGTGAATATTGGTCTAGTGAGACGGGAATATTGGTCTAGTGAGACGGGAATATTGGTCTAGTGAAACGGGAATGTTAGTCTAGTGAGACGAGAATATTAGTCTAGTGAAACAGGGATATTAGTCTAGTGAGACGGGAATATTAGTCTAGTGAGACGGAATATTAGTCTAGTGAGACGGGAATACTGGTCTAGTGAGACGAGAATATTATTATAGTGAGACGGGAATATTAGTCTAGTGAGACGGGAATATTAGCCTAGTGAGACGGGAATACTGGCCTGGAGAGACGGGAATATTAGTCTAGTGAGAATGGAATATTGGTCTAGTGAGACGGGAAAATTGGTCTAGTGACACGGGAATATTGGTCTAGTGAGACGGGAATATTAGTCTAGTGAGTCGGGAATATTAGTCTAGTGAGACGGGAATATTAGTCTAGTGAGACGGGAATATTAGTCTATTGAGACGGGAATACTGGTCTAGTGAGACGGGAATATGAGTCTAATGAGACGGAAATATTAGTCTAGTGAGACGGGAATATTGGTCTTGTGAGACGGGAATATTAGTCTAGTGCGACGGGAATACTGGTCTAGTGAGACGGGAATACTGGCCTAGTGAGACGGGAATACTGGCCTAGAGAGACGGGAATATTAGTCTAGTGAGACGGGAATACTGGTCTAGTGAGACGGGAATACTGGCCTAGTGAGACGTGAATATTAGTCTACTGAGACGGGAATATTGGTCTAGTGAGACGGGAATATTGGTCTAGTGAGACGGGAATATTGGTCTAGTGTGACGGGAATATTGGTCTAGTGAGACGGGAATACTGGTCTAGTGAGACGGGAATATTAGTCTAGTGAAACGGAAATATTAGTCTAATGAGACGGGAATATTAGTCTAGTGAGACGGGAATATTAGTCTAGTGAGACGGGAATACTGGCCTAGTTAGACGGGAATATTAGTCTAGTGAGACGGGAATACTGGCATAGAGAGACGAATATTAGTCTAGAGAGACAGGAATACTGGTCTAGTGAGACGGGAATACTGGCCTAGAGAGACGAGAATATTAGAGTAGTGAGACGTGAATATTGGTATAGTGAGACGGGAATATTGGTCTAGTGAGAGGGGAATATTGGTCTAGTGAAACGGGAATGTTAGTCTAGTGAGACGAGAATATTAGTCTAGTGAAACAGGGATATTAGTCTAGTGAGACGGGAATATTAGTCTAGTGAGACGGGAATATTAGTCTAGTGAGACGGGAATACTGGTCTAGTGAGACGAGAATATTATTATAGTGAGACGGGAATATTAGTCTAGTGAGACGGGAATATTAGCCTAGTGAGACGGGAATACTGGCCTAGAGAGACGGGAATATTAGTCTAGTGAGAATGGAATATTGGTCTAGTGAGACGGGAAAATTGGTCTAGTGACACGGGAATATTGGTCTAGTGAGACGGGAATATGAGTCTAATGAGACGGAAATATTAGTCTAGTGTGACGGGAATATTGGTCTTGTGAGACGGGAATATTAGTCTAGTGCGACGGGAATACTGGTCTAGTGAGACGGGAATACTGGCCTAGTGAGACGGGAATACTGGCCTAGAGAGACGGGAATATTAGTCTAGTGAGACGGGAATACTGGTCTAGTGAGACGGGAATACTGGCCTAGTGAGACGTGAATATTAGTCTACTGAGACGGGAATATTGGTCTAGTGAGACGGGAATATTGGTCTAGTGAGACGGGAATATTGGTCTAGTGAGACGGGAATATTGGTCTAGTGAGACGGGAATACTGGTCTAGTGAGACGGGAATATTAGTCTAGTGAAACGGAAATATTAGTCTAATGAGGACGGGAATATTAGTCTAGTGAGACGGAATATTAGTCTAGTGAGACGGGAATACTGGCCTAGTTAGACGGGAATATTAGTCTAGTGAGACGGGAATACTGGCATAGAGAGACGAATATTAGTCTAGAGAGACAGGAATACTGGCCTAGAGAGACGAGAATATTAGTGTAGTGAGACGTGAATATTGGTCTAGTGAGACGGGAATATTGGTCTAGTGAGACGGGAATATTGGTCTAGTGAAACGGGGAATGTTAGTCTAGTGAGACGAGAATATTAGTCTAGTGAAACAGGGATATTAGTCTAGTGAGACGGGAATATTAGTCTAGTGGAGACGGAATATTAGTCTAGTGAGACGGGAATACTGGTCTAGTGAAGACGAGAATATTATGATAGTGAGACGGGAATATTAGTCTAGTGAGACGGGAATATTAGCCCAGTGAGACGGGAATACTGGCCTAGAGAGACGGGAATATTAGTCTAGTGAGAATGGAATATTGGTCTAGTGAGACGGGAAAATTGGTCTAGTGACACGGGAATATTGGTCTAGTGAGACGGGAATATTAGTCTAGTGAGTCGGGAATATTAGTCTAGTGAGACGGGAATATTAGTCTAGTGAGACGGGAATATTAGTCTATTGAGACGGGAATACTGGTCTAGTGAGACGGGAATATGAGTCTAATGAGACGGAAATATTAGTCTAGTGAGACGGGAATACTGGTCTTGTGAGACGGGAATATTAGTCTAGTGCAGGGGTACCCAAACTACGGCCCACGGGCCGGATCCGTCCCGCGACGTCATTTCATTCGGCCCGCCGTCGGTACTCGAACTTGCTTGATATAACTATGAAACACGAGACGTTGAGATACAATTTAAATGTAAATATTATGTTTAGAATAATAGGAGATCTTCACACGTGCGGAGACTTCCTGGCTGCACTAGGTTGTTTATTTAGGTGGCCCTATTTATAAATTGTGCGAACCTTATTATGAGATATATTCTATTACCAAATGAAGCCGCCTGCCGAGACTCTATAAGAGTTTGGAGTAGCATATCCCTTGATACCCTGGTAAAAAAATGTATAGGATGCTGGGATGTTGTGTTGGCGTGCCTATAACAGTCCAGTAAAGTCATGTTCCCGCCTCTTTGGCCTTGGGAACAACTTAGGCCGAAGAGATGCTGATGTCTAATTTTCAGCAGAGGGTTTGAACTTAAGCCCCTAGCCACTACTAAGTAGATGGGCGAACATGCCCCAGGCACAGCCGAGCGTAGCCACTGTTTTTCCAGACCGCAGTTGAGAGGATAGACAGGCCCTGTGAAGATCCAAAAGATCCAAGAAGATTTTGTTTGTGGATTGACGATTCGAGGTGTTACAGTTGATGAGGGGAAAAAAAACATGACTGGAGTGAGGAAGGGTCTGTTGGGGCAGATCAGGACTCATATGGAATATTTGCAAATTCCGGGCGCTCTGTTCATACACTGCATCGTACTTCAGCAAGTACTCTGTGGGAAAGATTTAGATATTTCTTGTGTACTGAAACCAGTAGTTTCTGCTGTGAACTTCATTCGGGAACATGCACTCATTCACCGTCAGTTCTAGGCATTTCTTGAAGAAATTGATTCTGAATTCTGTGACTTGCCTTATCACATATCAGTCAGGTGGCTCAGCTGCGGTAAAGTCCTGCTTCGATTTTACAAGCTCCGAAACGAAATAGATGTTTTCCTCACTGAAAAAGATAAAGCTGATTCACAGCTGTCAGATCCTACCTGGCTGTCAATTTTGGTCGATATGAATGAACTGAACTTGAAACTTCAATGAAAGAATTACCTCGTCTGTGATCTCTACAGAACAATCAAAGGATGTCGAAGAAAGCTGTCATTGTTGAAAGCACAACTGGAAGGAGAAAACCTTTCTCATTTTCACTGTTTCAAAGAGTTTGGAGAGATGTTCAGATCTTGACAGATTTGAGAGTGACATCCTTCTGTTCCAGAATCCGTTTGATTGTAACCTTAATGGTGTGCCAGTTGAATTACAGTTCGAGCTCATTGAGAAGGAAGTACCGCTGCTTAACTGATGTTGAGTTTCTGAAACTTAAGAAATTTGCCGCTGGTATGACATCATTGTTTGGAACAACATATGTCTGTGAGCTAACATTTTCAAAAAATAAGTCTGTGAAGTCACCACATCGAATGAGATTGACTAATGAACATTTGAAAACAATTCTCTTGATTGGATGCAGCAATTCCAAACCAAACATTGATGGTATTTTGAAAGCCACACGTCAGTTTAACAAAACTCACTATCCTCTTTTGCTGCTTAGTTTGTGAGATTCAGATATGTGCACAATAGGTCTGATGTAACTATGTTTTTGCTAACGTCGCCTTCTTTGATAACTTTGTTTAGTAAATAAATATAAATATGTTGGGTGTCTTTGTTTGTTTGTTTGTTTGTTTGTTTTTTGTGTGCATTGCACGCCCTTTCCATGATTAACTTAGTTTTTCGTCTTTTATCCCAGGGCTTTCGTTCTAGCTTAAAATTATTGTTAAAGTTAGTTGCATATCCTTTACAGGACGTTTTCAGTCAACACCAGCATTGTTTGCTGTTGTTGATGCCTTGGCAAGTTTATGTTCAGTAGTTTACCATTGCTTTTCGAACGACCGCCACCCATAACATAGCGTAAAAACCAGCGCAACATTGTCTGCTGCCAAATCGCTTGCAGTTGTATTGCGAACGTGAGCATACGGGATTGCGAACCGCGTCCGTAAGGCCTACGCCACGGAGATAGGCGCAAGTATTGTACAGAATGAGTATCCGGCCCGCGCTCGTCATTTTGTCAGTTATCCGGCCCGCCGTGATAAAAGTTTGGTGGCCTCTGGTCTAGTGAGACGAGAATACTGGTCTAGTGAGACGGGAATACTGGTCTAGTGAGACGGGAATATTAGTCTAGTGAGACGGGAATACTGGTCTAGTGAGACGGGAATACTGGTCTAGTGAGACGGGAAAATTAGTCTAGTGAGACGGGAATACTGGTCTAGTGAGACGGGAATATTAGTCTAGTGAGACGGGAATATTAGTCTAGTGAGACGGGAATATTAGTTTTGTGAGACGGGAATATTAGTCTTGTGAGACGGGAATACTGGTCTAGTGAGACGGGAATATTAGTCTAGTGAGACGGGAATACTAGTCTAGTGAGACGGGAATATTAGTCTTGTGAGACGGGAATATTAGTCTAGTGAGACGGGAATATTAGTCTAGTGAGACGGGAATATTAGTCTAGTGAGACGGGAATATTAGTCTAGTGAGACGGGAATATTAGTCTAGTGAGACGGGAATATTAGTCTTGTGAGACGGGAATACTGGCCTAGTGAGATGGGAATATTAGTCTTGTGAGACGGGAATATTAGTCTTGTGAGGCGGGAATATTAGTCTTGTGAGACGGGAATACTGGTCTAGAGAGACGGGAAATACTGGTCTAGTGAGACGGGAATATTAGTCTTGTGAGACGGGAATACTGGTCTAGTGAGACGGGAATATTAGTCTTGTGAGACGGGAATACTGTCATAGTGAGACGGGAATATTAGTCTTGTGAGAGGGGAATACTGGTCTAGTGAGACGGGAATATTAGTCTTGTGAGACGGGAATATTAGTCTTGTGAGACGGGAATATTAGTCTTGTGAGACAGGAATATTAGTCTTGTGAGACGGGAATATTAGTCTAGTGAGACGGGAATATTAGTCTATTGAGACGGGAATACTGGTCTAGTGAGACGGGAATATGAGTCTAATGAGACGGAAATATTAGTCTAGTGAGACGGGAATACTGGTCTTGTGAGACGGGAATATTAGTCTAGTGCAGGGGTACCCAAACTACGGCCCACGGGCCGGATCCGTCCCGCGACGTCATTTCATTCGGCCCGCCGTCGGTACTCGAACTTGCTTGATATAACTATGAAACACGAGACGTTGAGATACAATTTAAATGTAAATATTATGTTTAGAATAATAGGAGATCTTCACACGTGCGGAGACTTCCTGGCTGCACTAGGTTGTTTATTTAGGTGGCCCTATTTATAAATTGTGCGAACCTTATTATGAGATATATTCTATTACCAAATGAAGCCGCCTGCCGCGACTCTATAAGAGTTTGGAGTAGCATATCCCTTGATACCCTGGTAAAAAATGTATAGGATGCTGGGATGTTGTGTTGGCGTGCCTATAACAGTCCAGTAAAGTCATGTTCCCGCCTCTTTGGCCTTGGGAACAACTTAGGCCGAAGAGATGCTGATGTCTAATTTTCAGCAGAGGGTTTGAACTTAAGCCCCTGAGCCACTACTAAGTAGATGGGCGAACATGCCCCAGGCACAGCCGAGCGTAGCCACTGTTTTTCCAGACCGCAGTTGAGAGGATAGACAGGCCCTGTGAAGATCCAAAAGATCCAAGAAGATTTTGTTTGTGGATTGACGATTCGAGGTGTTACAGTTGATGAGGGGAAAAAAAACATGACTGGAGTGAGGAAGGGTCTGTTGGGGCAGATCAGGACTCATATGGAATATTTGCAAATTCCGGGCGCTCTGTTCATACACTGCATCGTACTTCAGCAAGTACTCTGTGGGAAAGATTTAGATATTTCTTGTGTACTGAAACCAGTAGTTTCTGCTGTGAACTTCATTCGGGAACATGCACTCATTCACCGTCAGTTCTAGGCATTTCTTGAAGAAATTGATTCTGAATTCTGTGACTTGCCTTATCACATATCAGTCAGGTGGCTCAGCTGCGGTAAAGTCCTGCTTCGATTTTACAAGCTCCGAAACGAAATAGATGTTTTCTCACTGAAAAGATAAAGCTGATTCACAGCTGTCAGATCCTACCTGGCTGTCAATTTTGGTCGATATGAATGAACTGAACTTGAAACTTCAATGAAAGAATTACCTCGTCTGTGATCTCTACAGAACAATCAAAGGATGTCGAAGAAAGCTGTCATTGTTGAAAGCACAACTGGAAGGAGAAAAACCTTTCTCATTTTCACTGTTTCAAAGAGTTTGGAGAGATGTTCAGATCTTGACAGATTTGAGAGTGACATCCTTCTGTTCCAGAATCCGTTTGATTGTAACCTTAATGGTGTGCCAGTTGAATTACAGTTCGTGCTCATTGAGAAGGAAGTACCGCTGCTTAACTGATGTTGAGTTTCTGAAACTTAAGAAATTTGCCGCTGGTATGACATCATTGTTTGGAACAACATATGTCTGTGAGCTAACATTTTCAATAAGGAAGTCTGTGAAGTCACCACATCGAATGAGATTGACTGAATGAACATTTGAAAACAATTCTCTTGATTGGATGCAGCAATTCCAAACCAAACATTGATGGTATTTTGAAAGCCACACGTCAGTTTAACAAAACTCACTATCCTCTTTTGCTGCTTAGTTTGTGAGATTCAGATATGTGCACAATAGGTCTGATGTAACTATGTTTTTGCTAACGTCGCCTTCTTTGATAACTTTGTTTAGTAAATAAATATAAATATGTTGGGTGTCTTTGTTTGTTTGTTTGTTTGTTTGTTTTTTGTGTGCATTGCACGCCCTTTCCATGATTAACTTAGTTTTTCGTCTTTTATCCCAGGGCTTTCGTTCTAGCTTAAAATTATTGTTAAAGTTAGTTGCATATCCTTTACAGGACGTTTTCAGTCAACACCAGCATTGTTTGCTGTTGTTGATGCCTTGGCAAGTTTATGTTCAGTAGTTTACCATTGCTTTTCGAACGACCGCCACCCATAACATAGCGTAAAAACCAGCGCAACATTGTCTGCTGCCAAATCGCTTGCAGTTGTATTGCGAACGTGAGCATACGGGATTGCGAACCGCGTCCGTAAGGCCTACGCCACGGAGATAGGCGCAAGTATTGTACAGAATGAGTATCCGGCCCGCGCTCGTCATTTTGTCAGTTATCCGGCCCGAAGTGATAAAAGTTTGGTGACCTCTGGTCTAGTGAGACGGGAATACTGGTCTAGTGAGACGGGAATACTGGTCTAGTGAGACGGGAATATTAGTCTAGTGAGACGGGAATACTGGTCTAGTGAGACGGGAATACTGGTCTAGTGAGACGGGAAAATTAGTCTAGTGAGACGGGAATACTGGTCTAGTGAGACGGGAATATTAGTCTAGTGAGACGGGAATATTAGTCTAGTGAGACGGGAATATTAGTTTTGTGAGACGGGAATATTAGTCTTGTGAGACGGGAATACTGGTCTAGTGAGACGGGAATATTAGTCTAGTGAGACGGGAATACTAGTCTAGTGAGACGGGAATATTAGTCTTGTGAGACGGGAATATTAGTCTAGTGAGACGGGAATATTAGTCTAGTGAGACGGGAATATTAGTCTAGTGAGACGGGAATATTAGTCTAGTGAGACGGGAATATTAGTCTAGTGAGACGGGAATATTAGTCTTGTGAGACGGGAATACTGGCCTAGTGAGATGGGAATATTAGTCTTGTGAGACGGGAATATTAGTCTTGTGAGGCGGGAATATTAGTCTTGTGAGACGGGAATACTGGTCTAGAGAGACGGGAATACTGGTCTAGTGAGACGGGAATATTAGTCTTGTGAGACGGGAATACTGGTCTAGTGAGACGGGAATATTAGTCTTGTGAGACGGGAATACTGTCATAGTGAGACGGGAATATTAGTCTTGTGAGAGGGGAATACTGGTCTAGTGAGACGGGAATATTAGTCTTGTGAGACGGGAATATTAGTCTTGTGAGACGGGAATATTAGTCTTGTGAGACGGGAATATTAGTCTTGTGAGACGGGAATATTAGTCTTGTGAGACGGGAATATTAGTCTTGTGAGACGGGAATATTAGTCTTGTGAGACGGGAATATTAGACTTGTGAGACGGGAATATTAGTCTTGTGAGACGTGAATACTGGTATAGTGAGACCGGAATATTAGTCTTGTGGGACGGGAATATTAGTCTTGTGAGACGGGAATACTGGTCTAGTGAGGCTGCTTTGCTTTCTAAACTGTAGGGAACACAAGAGGATTTCCAATACATAGATGCATATATAACGAGAACTTGTCCGTCGGTGTAAACATGGAAGAACGATGTCAAGAAGAAGAAGAAGAAGACGAAGAAGAAGCAGAAGAAGAAGAAGAAGAAGAAGAAGAAGAAGGAGAAGAAGAAGAAGAAGAAGAAGAAGAAGAAGAAGAAGAAGAAGAAGAAAGAAGAAGAAGAAGAAGAAGAGAGAAGAAGAAGAAGAAGAAGAAGAAGAAGAAGAAGAAGAAGGAAGAAGAAGAAGAAGAAGAAGAAGAAGAAGAAGAAGAAGAAGAAGAAGAAGAAGAAGAAGAAGAAGAAGAAGAGGAAGAAGAAGAAGAAGAAGGAGGAAGAAGAAGAAGAAGAAGAAGAAGAAGAAGAAGAAGAAGAAGAAGAAGAAGAAGAAGAAGAAGAAGAAGAAGAAGAAGAAGAAGAAGAAGAAGAAGAAGAAGAAGAAGAAGAAGAAGAAGAAGAAGAAGAAGAAGAAGAAGAAGAAGAAGAAGAAGAAGAAGAAGAAGAAGAAGAAGAAGAAGAAGAAGAAGAAGAAGAAGAAGAAGAAGAAGAGAAGAAGAAGAAGAGGGAGAAGGAGCAGAAGAAGAAGAAGAAGAAGAAGAAGAAGAAGAAGAAGAAGAAGAAGAAGAAGAAGAAGAAGAAGAAGAAGAAGAAGAAGAAGAAGAAGAAGAAGAAAAGAAGAAGAGGGAGAAGGATCAGAAGAAGAAGAAGAAGAAGAAGAAGAAGAAGAAGGAGAAGAGAAGAAGAAGAAGAAGAAGAAGAAGAAGAAGAAGAAGGAAGAAGGAGTAGAAGAAGAAGAAGAAGAAGAAGAAGAAGAAGAAGAAGAAGAAGAAGAAGAAGAAGAAGAAGAAGAAGAAGAAGAAGAAGAAGAAGAAGAAGAAGAAGAAGAAGAAGAAGAAGAAGAAGAAGAAGAAGAAGAAGAAGAAGAAGAAGAAGGAAGAAGAAGAAGAGGGAAGGATAGAGAAGAAGAAGAAGAAGAAGAAGAAGAAGAAGAAGAAGAAGAAGAAGAAGAAGAAGAAAAGCTGACTATGTCTTCACATTGTCCGTAGTGATAAACATGTGCCATCTCATCTCATCTCATTATGTTCTTCTTGTACCTTGCGCTGTCGAGGTGAAGTATAAACAGCGGGAGAGTGCCCGCTTATGGGCTTCTTGCATCGATATTCCATTGGACTTTGTTATTCCCTGCGTCTATCGTTTACGTGGTCGGCCTCTTCCCCTGTTTCCCCCTGGTCTGTACATCATTGCTTGTTGTGGTATACTGTTAGTTGGTAACCAACTTACATGGCCAAACCATTTGACTTGTCTACTAATAAAATCTAGTGCAGCTATAACCCCCCCCCCCCCTCACACACACACACACACACACACTTTAGTCCTGATTTCTTCATTTCTAGTCTTATCTCTTCTCGATACATTGAGTATTCTTCTCAGGAATCTCATTTCTGTTGTTCCGATTTTTCTTTCCTCTTTTTCTGTCATTGTCCAAGCTTGGCATTGGTAACATAGAGTTGGTAGGAAGAGTGCATTGTAAAGTGCTTTCTTAGTAGTTATCGATGCATGTTTGTTCTTTAGTATTGGTGCCATTTTTCCAATGAGTTGGTTTGCCTTATTGCATCTATTTTCGATCTCGTCTTCTGATTTGCCATTTGTTGATATTATACTTCCTAGGTACTTGAAACTATTTACTTGTTTCAAAGGATGTTCGTTTAAGTGAATCGTTGTTGCTAGTGTCTTCTTTAGTTATAGTCATTACCTCTGTTTTACTTGTGTTAATTTTCATGTTATATTCCCTACACATTTCGTTTAGACTATTCATGTGGTCTTGTAATTCAGCTTCTGATTTTATATTAGTGCTTGGTCGTCCGCAAACAGGATTTCTCTAATGGTTAGATGTGCAGATGGTTCTTCTGTGTTTTCATCATGCGGTATTATTGCGGTCTCTGTTTGGCTGGTTTCTTTACATATGTTGTCTATATATGTTATGAACAAGAGAGGAGACAGGACACAACCTTGCCGTACTCTGGATCTTATGGTGAAGGGTTCTGAGTGTCCTCCAGTTGCTCTCACTATGTATTCACTGTTGTTGTATAAGCTTCTACATAGGTTTGTTAAATGTGTACTCACTCCTTATTGTTTAAGGATTACCCACAGCTTGTTTCTATCTGCTTTAACAAATGCCTTTACTTGGTCGACAAAGGCTCAGTAGAGTGTTTTATTGAATTCGATTGATTTTGCTATAAGTTGTCAAAGAGCGAAAATGGCATCTGTGCATCCTTTGTTTTTTTCCTAAATCTAAATTGTGTTTCGCTAAAAACACGGCGTCCCTGTGTGTTCCACGGAACTCTACAACTAAACGAGATAATGAGACAATAGCTGACTTGAGCATGCAGATGTTCTCGTCTGTCTCATATTGTCCTCTCCCTCTCGTCTGTCTCGTATTGTCCTCTCCCTCTTGTCTATCTGACATTGTCTTCTCTGATATGCACAGCTGATATCATGTTCCACTTGTGTTTATGTTGCACGCGAGAGACCACACTAAATCATCTAGACCAATAGATAATTGGCCAGCAATCAATTAAGTCCAGAAATTGTACGCTTGGTAGTAGCTGTCACTTCTGTTGTAGTGTTTCCCAAACGTTTCTCAATGGCCACTTCCTTTTATAATAGTGAAGTAACCACGATCCTATGGTATAACAGTCATTTTACACACGATCCACCTGTGTAGTCAACATTTTACACACGATCCACCTGTGTAGTCAACATTTTACACACGATCCACCGGTGTAATCAACATTTTACACACGATCCACCTGTGTAGTCAACATTTTACACACGATCCACCTGTGTAGTCAACATTTTACACACGATCCACCTGTGTAGTCAACATTTTACACACGATCCACCTGTGTAGTCAACATTTTACACACGATCCACCGGTGTAATCAACATCTTACTCACGGCCCAGTTTGATCATAGTCAAATAACTTGAGATCCTTGGCCCACAGGCGAATGAATATACGGGCATTTAGAAAGCACATATTAAATTCCTTTGTTGATTGAATATCCTGTGTAATATCTTTGTTTAGAGTACTGTTTGTAACATACACGTTTAATTTAATGATTACGTTATATTTGTGCATTTAATTTCTAGACAGGAAATCAATGTTCCCCCCAGTCCCTTCCCCCTCCCCGATGAGGAACCCATGGACAGAGAAGTTCTGCGCTAATTAACGATGTTTGTTGACAAAAGTCCATAATTTATTGACAAAAGTCCGTTGTTATTGACAAAAGTCCGTTGTTATTGACCAATGCTCGAAGTTTGTTGACAAAAGTCCGCCGTTTATTTGATTGCTATTGTCTCAGGCAGTTGTTGCTAGGCATGTCATGGATGATGTGAACAAACTGAGGGACCATGTGTACAAAAGTCGGTCCAGGACTCATCTGCTATATAACTGACCTCACCTGCCATGTCCACTCACAGACTGGCTGATTCCGGCTCGTGCATGACCTGCCTGGTGTTGTGACTTCTCTGGATAGCCTGCAATTCTGGATGACGCGTGTTTGTTTCATACAGTTGTAGAAGTAGCGGGTTCGAGTCTAACAGTCCTCTACCTGTCATTTGATCTATTAATGTTCTATTCTCTAATATGTACTTCTTTCCTGTCACATGAGTGATCGTAAACTGCTTAGATATTAGAATTGGCTATTCTTAAAGCGCGTAGTATCATGATCCCGCAATCTAGTTCAAGCCATTATCTGTAAGAGATGCCTAGGTCTCACCGGGGTCGATCCTTGCATGGGGGGCTGGACATTTTCCCGGGAACCATTGGTGTGTACGGAGATTACGCGCCACCCGGACGGCTTGCGTATTGTGATCAGACGGCTCGCCTTCGCGAGAAAGGACGACAAACAGATCACGTGAACCAGTTGTGTATATTAAAAATCCCACGACAGCTTGAAATGTCAAGGAGTAGGCCATAAGGCCGCTGATAATAGCAAATTGTCAGGAAAAGAACGTACCCACGGGTAGATAGAGCTTATGACTTTAGACAGAATCTGTCTGAGGGAGATCAATCTGGTGCAGACGCTTGCCGGAGTTGGAGGCATTGGCTTTTGATGTGCATGGCTAGTTGTGACACTCCCTCTTCCAGGGAGGAAACATGAAGAAGAGAGGTACATGGCTACCTGTGACACAATCTCCTGTGTATTGGGTGACAATGTAAGATATGAGTGTTTGTTCGGTGACAATGTCAGATGCGACTGTTTATTCGGTGACGATGTAAGATACGGTTGCTTATTGCTGAAAATACAGGCAATGTCCCATGGTCCTGGGCAGGAAATGAAAGAGGGAATTATGTGACAAACTGTGTCACTCTTGCTGGGAGGACATCGGGACAAGGCAGCCGAGGAAAGAGACTGAGAAAACGAGACAATGGAGGGACATCACCAGATGCCTTCATCTGCTGTCTTTAGACTCATTGAATGAATAACTGTGTCACTGCCCTCATGAATAAATGATTGTTCAGTCATTCTGTGTCACTGCCCTCAAGAATAAAGGATTGTTCAGTCATTCTGTGTCACCGCCCTCATGAGTGAATAATTATTCAGTCACTCTGAGTCATTGTCCTCATGAGTGAATGATTGTTCAGTCATTCTGTGTCGCCGCCCTCATGAGTGAATGATTGTTCAGTCATTCTGTCTCATTGTCCTCATGAGTGAATGATTATTCAGTCACTCTGTGTCATTGTCCTCATGAGTGAATGATCGTGTCACTGCCCTCATGAATAAATGATTGTTCAGTCATTCTGTGTCACTGTCCTCATGAATGAATGATTATTCAGTCACTCTGAGTCATTGTCCTCATGAGTGAATGATTGTTCAGTCATTCTGTGTCACTGCCCTCATGAGTGAATGATTGTTCAGTCATTCTGTGTCACTGCCCTCATGAATTAATGATTGTTCAATCATTATTTGTCACTCTCTTCATGAATGAAAGATTATTCAATCATTCTGTATAATTGCCTCATGAATCAATAATTTTGTGTCACTCTCCTCATGAATAAATGATTGTTCCATCACTCTGTATCACTGCACCCATGAATGAATGATTGTTATATCATTCTGTCACTATCCACATGAATGAATAATTGTTCAATCATTCCGTGTTACGGGGCCTAGCGAAGTTGTTAGTGGTCTGCGCGTCTACTATTGTGCCATAAAAACGTTCGATCCCTGGGCTCGTCCACTGCCAAAGTGAGGGGAAGACTGGGCACCTGTTCTTGCGTGCACTCAGTCCTACACAGTGAGGGGAAGACTGAGCACCTGTTCTTGCGTGCACTCAGTTCTACACAGTGAGGGGAAGGCTGGGCACCTGTTCTTGCGTGCACTCAGTTCTACACAGTGAGGGGAAGGCTGGGCACCTGTTCTTGCGTGCACTCTGTCCTACACAGTGAGGGGAAGACTGGGCACCTGTTCTTGCGTGCACTCAGTTCTACACAGTGAGGGGAAGACTGAGCACCTGTTCTTGCGTGCACTCAGTTCTACACAGTGAGAGGAAGACTGAGCACCTGTTCTTGCGTGCACTCTGTCCTACACAGTGAGAGGAAGACTGGGCACCTGTTCTTGCGTGCACTCTGTCCTACACAGTGAGGGGAAGACTGGGCACCTGTTTCTTGCGTGCACTCAGTTCTACACAGTGAGGGGAAGACTGAGCACCTGTTCTTGCGTGCACTCAGTTCTACACAGTGAGAGGAAGACTGAGCACCTGTTCTTGCGTGCACTCTGTCCTACACAGTGAGGGGAAGGCTGAGCACCTGTTCTTGCGTGCACTCTGTCCTACACAGTGAGGGGAAGACTGAGCACCTGTTCTTGCGTGCACTCTGTCCTACACAGTGAGGGGAAGGCTGAGCACCTGTTCTTGCGTGCACTCAGTTCTACACAGTGAGGGGAAGACTGAGCACCTGTTCTTGCGTGCACTCAGTTCTACACAGTGAGGGGAAGGCTGGGCACCTGTTCTTGCGTGCACTCAGTTCTACACAGTGAGGGGAAGACTGGGCACCTGTTCTTGCGTGCACTCAGTCCTACACAGTGAGGGGAAGACTGAGCACCTGTTCTTGCGTGCACTCAGTCCTACACAGTGAGGGGAAGGCTGGGCACCTGTTCTTGCGTGCACTCAGTTCTACACAGTGAGGGGAAGGCTGGGCACCTGTTCTTGCGTCGCACTCAGTTCTACACAGTGAGGGGAAGACTGGGCACCTGTTCTTGCGTGCACTCTGTCCTACACAGTGAGGGGAAGACTGAGCACCTGTTCTTGCGTGCACTCAGTTCTACACAGTGAGAGGAAGACTGAGCACCTGTTCTTGCGTGCACTCTGTCCTACACAGTGAGAGGAAGACTGGGCACCTGTTCTTGCGTGCACTCTGTCCTACACAGTGAGGGGAAGACTGGGCACCTGTTCTTGCGTGCACTCAGTTCTACACAGTGAGGGGAAGACTGAGCACCTGTTCTTGCGTGCACTCAGTTCTACACAGTGAGAGGAAGACTGAGCACCTGTTCTTGCGTGCACTCTGTCCTACACAGTGAGGGAAGGCTGAGCACCTGTTCTTGCGTGCACTCTGTCCTACACAGTGAGGGGAAGACTGAGCACCTGTTCTTGCGTGCACTCTGTCCTACACAGTGAGGGGAAGGCTGAGCACCTGTTCTTGCGTGCACTCTGTCCTACACAGTGAGGGGAAGACTGAGCACCTCTTCTTGCGTGCACTCAGTTCTACACAGTGAGGGGAAGGCTGGGCACCTGTTCTTGCGCTGCACTCAGTTCTACACAGTGAGGGGAAGGCTGGGCACCTGTTCTTGCGTGCACTCTGTCCTACACAGTGAGGGGAAGGCTGGGCACCTGTTCTTGCGTGCACTCTGTCCTACACAGTGAGGGGAAGACTGGGCACCTGTTCTTGCGTTGCACTCAGTTCTACACAGTGAGGGGAAGACTGAGTCACCTGTTCTTGCTGTTGCACTCAGTTCTACACAGTGAGAGGAAGACTGAGCACCTGTTTTTTGTGTGCACTCCGTCCTACACAGTGAGGGGAAGGCTGGGCACCTGTTCTTGCGTGCACTCAGTTCTACACAGTGAGGGGAAGGCTGGGCACCTGTTCTTGCGTGCACTCAGTTCTACACAGTGAGGGGAAGACTGAGCACCTGTTCTTGCGTGCACTCTGTCCTACACAGTGAGGGGAAGACTGGGCACCTGTTCTTGCGTGCACTCAGTTCTACACAGTGAGGGGAAGACTGGGCACATGTTCTTGCGTCCACTCAGTCCTACACAGTGAGGGGAAGACTGAGCACCTGTTCTTGCGTGCACTCTGTCCTACACAGCGTGATGCCTGGCTGTCACATCACAGACTCACAGCCGCAAACTGTCACTGGACAAATAATTGATTTGTTTTATTATTAGAGTCCTAGTTACAGGGCTAGATTGTCTGTCTGTGACATCGGGGAACTCACAGAGTGTCTGTCTCTCAAGCAAATTGTGAACTCACAGAGTGTCTGTCTGTGACATTGTGAAACTCACAGAGTGTCTGTCTGGGATATTATGGAGCTCACAGCGTGGCTGTCTGTGGCATTGTGGAACTCACAGAGTGTCTATCTATGGCATTGTGGAAGCCACAGAGTGTCTGTCTGTGACATTATGGAACTCACAGAGTGTCTTTTTGTGACATTGTAGAACCCACAGAGTGTCTGTCTGTAGTATTGCTGAACTTAATAATTGTCTGTCTGTGACTTCGGGGAGCTCACAGAGTGTCTGTCTGCCAGTGACATTGTGGAACTTACAGAGTGTCTGTCTCTCAAGTAAACTGTGAACTTACAGAGTGTCTGTCTGTGACATTATTGAACTCAAAGAGTGTATGTTTGTGACATTGTGGAACTCACAGATTGTCTGTCTGTGACATTGCGGAACTTATATAGTGTCTGTCTGTGACATTGTGGTACTCACAGAGTGTCTGTGACATTGTAGAACTCACAGAGTCTTTCCGTGACATTGTAGAACTCACAGAGTGTCTGCTGTAACATTGTGGAACTTATATAGTGTCTGTCTGTGACATTGTGGTACTCACAGAGTGTCTGTAACATTGTAGAACTCACAGAGTGTCTGCTGTAACATTGTGGAATTTATATAGTGTCTGTCTGTGACATTGTGGTATTCACAGAGTGTCTGTAACATTGTAGAACTCACAGAGTGTCTGCTGTAGCATTGTGGAACTTATATAGTGTCTGTCTGTGACATTGTGGTATTCACAGAGTGTCTGTAACATTGTAGAACTCAACTCACGGAGTGTCTGTAACATTGTGGAACTCAACTCACGGAGTGTCTGTAACATTGTGGAACTCAACTCACGGAGTGTCTGTAACATTGTGGAACTCAACTCACGGAGTGTCTGTAACATTGTGGAACTCAACTCACGGAGTGTCTGTAACATTGTGGAACTCAACTCACGGAGTGTAGGTCTCTCACTCGATAACGATGAGGATAGAAACAGCTTGCGGAGCTTGCCTGACGGATGTCCTGGCTATGTCTTGGTACCTGATCATCTCTACTCTGGGTGAGTTTGTCTAGATATCTGCGGTGGTGCTAAGCACTGTCTGTTTCTCTCTGACACCATATACTCACCCTGTCCGTGCTGTGGTCTGTCATAGCATGGACACTTCTCTAAGACCAGATCTAACACTATATACACATGTTTGTCTACGATTTTGTTTAATACTCCTGGTCTCAAACTTTATGGAATCTAATCTATAACTTGACTGGACACAACAGAATATACGATAGACTGTATTATATAGACACGTTATGTCTGTTAGTCTGTTATATAGGCCAACTACAAAGTCTACTTGCTGTCTGAACCAACTACATAGTCTGACTGTTGTAGGTCACACTGCAAAGTGTGTTTATTATACGATGGTAAGTTAATAAGTAAGTCACAAATGGCTGTAGAAAAATAACTAACCACGATAACAACTTGAAACCAGTTTATTTTTATACATACATTGTCCCTTTATTTCTCAACATAATTTCCACCAACATTGATGCACTTATCCCATCGTTTTATCAGTCCTCCCCAACCGGCTGTATAGAACTGAGTGCTCTGATTTAATTTACCTGTCATCCCACAGAACTGTGTGACTTATTTATTGACTCGCGCTAGTACACCCCCCCCCCACCCACCCCCCCCCCTCCTCAGCTATGCACGGCTTTACGGGAAATCGCTAGGGGCTAAGTGCACTAAAAACTCACCTTGGCGGGAGACATTTCGTGAGTGACGCCGAAGTTGAATGTGAAGTTAAAACGTGGTTTAGAAAACAGAGCACGCAGTTCTATGCAGCCGGTTTGGGAGGACTGATAAAACGATGGGATAATTGCATGCATGTTGGTGGAAATTATGCATAGAAATAAAGGGACAATCTTATATATAAAAGGCAATGTGTGTAAGTGTGTATGTCCTTTATGCGTTCGCGAACGGTCCATCCGATTGAGATGAAATTTTCTACACGTCTTCCTCTCATTCCCGCGCTGCCAACTGTCACATTTTTTAGTGTGAAATCGGCTGCTTACTTAATATTATTTAATTTTTAATTTTTCATTATAATTTCTATATAGCAAGGGGACTTAACTCTGTAAAAGTTATTTCAAGGGGCATAACTTTTAATAACTTTTCTGTATACCTTATAGTCATATTGTTGCATGGTTTTCAAAGATTTATAAACTCTTTGTCTATAGTTATTTACCGGCATATGAGTTATAATAAATAATGATATAATCTTTAAGGCATTTTCAAAGTTTTCATAAAAATAATGCATAATGCATAACATTGTAACTCATCTTTTTATGCTTAAAGAAGTTATCTACAGTCATGTTGGTGATTAAAAACAGTTTTCATTAAAAATAATGGATGGTGTGTGGAAGGACATTCTTTTAAGTTATTTTGTTGTTGTTGTATGAATTTAATGAGACGCTCCCCGCCAGGAGCTGGGCGAAGCCACGCCGGGTCAGATAGATAGACAGACCCACCTTTTCGCTGCAGTTATCTACAGGCATATGCGTTATAATCCTCCTCCTCCTCCTCTCCCCTCCTCCTCCTACCCTCTTCCTCTCCCCCTCTCCCTCCTCCCTCTCCCTCCTCCATCCTCCTCTTCCCTCTTTCTCCTCCTCCCTCTTCCTCCTCCTCCTCCCTCTTCCTCCTCCTACCTCCTCCTAATCACTCCTCTTCCTTCCTCCTCCCTTCTCCTCCTACTCCCTCCTCCTCCCCCTCATCCCTCCTCCTCCTCCCTCCTCCTCCTACCTACTCCTCCTCCCCCCTCCTCCTCCGCCCTCCTCCTCCTCCCTCCACATCCCTCCTCTTCCTCCTCATCCTCCCTCCTCCTCCTCCCCTCCTTCTCCCTCTTCCTCCTCCCTCCTCCTTCTCCCTCCGCCTCCTCCCTTCTCTCTCCTCCTCCTCCTCCCTCCTCCTCCATCTCCCTCATCCTCCCTCTCCTCCTCCTTCTCCCTCCTCCTCCTGCGTTCTTCTCCTCCCCCTTCTCCCTCCTCCTCTTCCTCCTTCTCCTTCCTCCTCCCTCTTCCTCCCCCCTCCTCCTTCCTCCTCCTTCCTCCTCATACCTCATCCTCCTCCTCTCTCCTCCTCCTAATCCCTCCTCCTCCCTCCTATAGTTACGTGGACATTGTTCTATAGATATAGTTACATGGACATTGTTCTATAGACATGGTTACACGGACATTGGTCTATAGATATAGTTACATGGACATTGTTCTATAGACATGGTTACACGGACATTGTTCTATAGATATGGTTACATGGACATTGTTCTATAGATATGTTTACATGGACATTGTTCTATAGATAAAGTTACATGGAGATTGTTCTATAGATATAGTTACATGGACATTGTTCTATAGATATGGTTACATGGAAATTGTTCTATAGATATGGTTACATGGACATTGTTCTATAGATATAGTTACATGGCCATTGTTCTATAGATATAGTTACATGGACATTGTTCTATAGACATGGTTACACGGACATTGTTCTATAGATATGGTTATATGGACATTGTTCTATAGATATAGTTACAAGGACATTGTTCTATAGATATGGTTACACGGACATTGTTCTATAGATATAGTTACATGGACATTGTTCTATAGACATGGTTACACGGACATTGTTCTATAGATATGGTTACATGGACATTGTTCTATAGATATAGTTACATGGACATTGTTCTATAGATATAGTTACATGGACATTGTTCTATAGATATAGTTACATGGACATTGTTCTATAGATATGGTTACATGGACATTGTTTTATAGATATAGTTACATGGACATTGTTCTATAGATACAGTTACATGGACATTGTTTTATAGATATAGTTACATAGACATTGTTCTATAGACATTGTCATGGTTACATGGACATTGTTCTATAGATATGGTTACATGGACATTGTTCTATAGATATATTTACATGGGCATTGTTCTATAGACATGGTTACACGGACATTGTTCTATAAACATGGTTACATGGAAATTGTTCTATAGATATGGCTACATGGACATTGTTTTATAGATATAGTTACATGGACATTGTTCTATAGACATTGTCATGGTTACATGGACATTGTTCTATAGATATAGTTACATGGCCATTGTTCTATAGATATAGTTACATGGACATTGTTCTATAGACATGGTTACACGGACATTGTTCTATAGATATGGTTACATGGACATTGTTCTATAGATATAGTTACATGGACATTGGTCTATAGATATGGTTACACGGAAATTGTACTATAGATATAGTTACATGGACATTGTTCTATAGACATGGTTACACGGACATTGTTCTATAGAAATTGTTACAAGGACATTGGTCTATAGACATTGTCATGGTTACATGGACATTGTTTTATAGATATAGTTACATGGACATTGTTCTATAGATATGGTTACATGGACATTATTCTATAGATATGGTTAGATGGACATTGTTCTATAGATATGGTTACATGGACGTTGTTCTATAGATATGTTTACATGGAAATTGTTCTTTAGACATGGTTACAGGTACATTGTTCTATAAGTATAGGTACATTGGCATTGCTATATAAATATGGTTACAGTTACATTGTTTCTATAGACATGTTTACTGGGACATTGTTCTATAGATATGTTTACATGGACATAGCTCTATTGACATGGTTACATGGACATTGTTATATAAACACGGCTATGGTTACATGGACATTGTTCTATAAACATGGTTATGGTTACATGGACATTGTTCTATAGGCATGTTATGGTTACATGGACATTATTCTATAGGCATGTTATGGTTACATGGACATTGTTCTATAAACATGGCTATGGTTACATGGACATTGTTCTATAGGCATGGTTATGGTTACATGGACATTGTTCTATACACATGGTTATGGTTACATGTACATTGTTCTATAGACATGGTTATGGTTACATGGACATTGTTCTATAGACATGGCTATGGTTACATGGACATTGTTCTATTGACATGGTTATGGTTACATGTACATTGTTCTATAGACATGGTTATGGTTACATATACATTGTTCTATCGACATGATGATGGTTACATGGACATTGTTCTATAGACATGATGATGGTTACATGGACATTGTTCTATAGACATGGTTATGGTTACATGGACATTGTTCTATAGACATGATGATGGTTACATGGGCATTGTTCTATAGACATGATTATGGTTACATCGACATTGTTCTATAGACATGGTTATGGTTACATGGACATTGTTCTATAGACATGATGATGGCTACAAGGACCTTGTTCTATAGACATGGTTATGGTTACATGTACATTGTTCTATAGACATGGTTATGGTTACATGTACATTGTTCTATAGACATGGTTATGGTTACATGGACATTGTTCTATAGACATGGTTATGGTTACATGGACATTATTCTATAGACATGGCTATGGTTACATGGACATGGTCTATGGGACATGGTTATGGTTACATGGACATTTTTCTATAGACATGGTTATGGTTACATGTACATTGTTCTATAGACATGATGATGGTTACAGTGACATTGTTCTATAGACATGGTTATGGTTACATGGACATCGTTCTATTAGTATGGTTACATGGACATTGTTCTATTGTTATGGTTACAGTGACATTGTTCGTTAGATATGGTTACATGGATATTGTTCTTTAGATATGGTTACATGGACATTGTTTAATAAACATGGTTAGGTGGACATTGGTCTACAAACATGGTTACAATAACTTTGTTCTATAGACGTGGTTGCGGGAACATTGTTTTATAGACATGGCTACAGGAATATTGTTCTATGGACATGGTTACAGGGAAATTGTTCTATAGACATGGTAACAATAACATTGTTCTATAGACATGGTTACAGGGATATTGTTTAATAAACATGGTTACACTGACATTGTTCTATAAACATGGTTATACAATATGTTCCATATATATAACCTGTATTCCCCACATCAACACATGATCTCTCTCTAGTGTCTGTCTGTTGTGATATATTCCATTCAGCAACCGTGTCCAGGGGCAGCACTTCTGCAGCAGCAGCATCCCAACAGAACTACTACCACGTCTGGGCAGACTACGGAGCTGAACGGATTGGACAGGCTTTCTCATCCCCGTCTGCCTCAGCCTGCGCTGTCAGGACCAAAGAGATGAACCCGACCTCAGCCAGCTTCATGTTCAACGCTTTCCTCGGCATGTGTATCCCAGGAGGCCATCTGGGCAAGACCTTCAGCGTTACTGGCAACGCTGAAGGCGACCTCTATGTTGACCTTGAAGCCACCCGCCAAGCCTGGTCGTCATCTCCCAATCATGGAGCTACAGCCTGTATTGGAATCTTTGAAGAGCTGCTGACGTACCAGGCCGCCGCCCAGAGATGTTCAGACATGGGCTATTTCCTAGCTTCCGTTAGAAACTTGGCGAAACTGAATCTTCTCATCCAGCTGGCCGGAGATAGGTCGCTGTGGGTTGGCTGTGAGGACGCTGCGGATGACGGAATTCTGGTATGGAAAGAAGATCAGTCGGAAGTCAGCGACATCACACTGGCTTCTGTGTTTTCCAAGGACAAACTAAATAACTATTACAATGAGGATTGTTGTCTGTACCGAAACGACACGCAGACACTTGATGACTACGACTGCTCTGTTCTGTATCCGTTTGCTTGTGAGGTGTCCCTGGTCAGCTGCAATGCTGACACGTCGACCGTCACTTGATGCGGCACGAAATTCTGGCTTCTGTCACAGACATACATAGAAACTTAGGTTCAGGTCATTCTCTGTAACCGAAATTGACATGAAATAAATAACGTCGGTTTGTGTTTAATGTTATCTTTTCACGATTATGAATCAATAAATACAGCGAGGAAAACTACAAACAGCAACATTGTCTCTCCATCACAGAACGAACATTCTAATGTGATATACGTGACCAGTCAGCCGGTAATCGTGACGTTAAAATGGCTTGAGATTGTGGAAAATCCTGGCAGGGGTTTGAGTAAATCATGTAATAATTACTGCACATTGTCCATGCTTTTATAATGTATATACTGTTGTTGTTGTTATTGTTGTTAGCTTCGTAAGTAATACATAAATGAAATAATGTATGAGGAAGTAGATAACACTAGGGCACAGTATTAGGAAAATAAACTGTAATACCTGGTGACAACTGGTAAAATTTGGGAGCATAGCAATGGGAGGCAGAGAGATAAACACCCGGAACTGTAGGTGTGAGGAACACTGTTTTGAGAGGAACACTGATGGTGGGGGACCGTGGTTTTATTGGTCGGAGAAAATGGTTTTCTGGTGGGAAACTTAGGATTTATTCGTGGGAGAGTATGGTTTAATGGTGGGAAAAGTGTGGTTTTGTGTGAGAGACCCATCCTGGTGGGAAAATATGGTTTGGTGTGAGAGACCCATCCTGATGGGAAAATGTGGTTTGGTGTGAGAGATCCATCCTGGTGGGAAAGTGTGGTTTGGTGTGAGAGACTCATCCTGGTGTGAAACTATGGCTTTGTGTAAGAGACTCATCCTAGTGGGAAACTATGGCTTTGTTGAGAGACACATCCTGGTGGGAAACTATGGTTTTGTGTGAGAGATTCATCCTAGTAGGAAACTATGGTTTTGTGTTAGAGACCCATCCTAGTGGGAAACTATGGTTTTGTGTGAGAGACTCATCCTAGTGGGAAACTATGGTTTTGTGTGAGAGACTCATCCTAGTGGGAAACTATGGTTTTGTGTTAGAGACCCATCCTTGTGGGAAAGTGTGGTTTTTTGTGAGAGACCCATCCTAGTGGGAAAATATGGTTTGGTGTGAGAGACCCATCCTGATGGGAAAATGTGGTTTGGTGTGAGAGACCCATCCTGGTGGGAAACTATAGCTTTGTGTGAGAGACTCATCCTAGTGGGAAACTATTGTTTTGTGTTAGAGACCCATCCTTGTGGGAAAGTGTGGTTTTTTGTGAGAGACCCATCCTGGTGGGAAACTATGGTTTTGTGTGAGAGACACATCCTAGTGGAAAAGTGTGGTTTTGTGTGAGAGACTTATCCTGGTGGGAAACTGTGGTTTTGTGTGAGACACATATCCTGGTGGGAAACTATGTTTTTGTGTGAGAGACCCATCCTGGTTGGAAATATGGTTTTGTGTGAGAGACCCATCCTGGTGGGAAAGTGTGGTTTTGTGTGAGAGACCCATCCTGGTGGGAAAGTGTGGTTTTGTGTGAGAGACCCATCCTGGTGGGGAAGTGTGGTTTTGTGTGAGGGACCCATCCTGGTGGGAAACTATGGTTTTGTGTGAGAGACTCATCCTAGTGGGAAACTATGGTTTTGTGTGAGAGACTCATCCTAGTGGGAAACTATGGTTTTGTGTGAGAGACTCATCCTGGTGGGAAAGTGTGGTTTGGTGTGAGAGACCCATTCTGGTGGGAGGTTTGGTGTGAGAGACCCATCTGGGTGGATCTACTAAAAGCCCTGTTATGTTGATATAATGACCATGTTGGTAGGGAGTCTGCATGATACCACTGACACACACACAAATCATAAGAAAATGGTGCTAAATTTTACTGCACCCAATGTTGTTAAGTGGACGAGTTCAGCCACAGGTCAGCCGGGGTAAGACTATACAAAGAAATGCTCGCTCAGAAGATGACAAAGAAGTAATATTGGAATCTGGATGTGTAAACACGAGAGCAAACTCAGTCAATATTTGTGGGTCTTTGAATACAGAACTCTTTCTTTGATGCCCACGTCTATTTACATGTAAGTGTGGTCTTATATTGACGACGCTCCGCATTCTGACAGCCATCCAGTCATGTTTCCTGATTATGTTTGAACGCTGAACAGTTACAAATCTGGCGTCTGAAACAAAAGTGCAACTGGGCAAGTGTTTAACTTGTATTGTAAGTGCAAATGTGTAAACAAGTTGTCTACAAACATGTTTCATGGACTGATGTAAGATGAAAGTAACGAGTACATGTACACCGCACGAGCTGGAATACACACATTATATAAGACTTTATGACGGTCAAGTGTTTGTGAATGTAGGCAGACCACCGACATTCCTTAATGTGTGACGTGTGGCGAAGCTGAATGCTACAGTTTCATATTGTCCAATGTCTTGTGGTAGACAGATTCGACTGCGTTTGTTCTGATTTAACTTGGACGAGGCTAACACGGTTACCCCTGGAACAGACGTGTTGGATTCATGATCAATTATGATTGGGTGGAACAGGATAGCACGCTGGACTGTTGTAACTATGACAGGTGAGTTCGTTTCCATAAACAGCTGTGTTTCCATAAATAGCTGTGTTTCCATAAACAGCCGTGTTTCCATAAACAGCTATGTTTCCATAAACAGCTGTGTTTCCATAAATAGCTGTGTTTCCATAAACAGCTATGTTTCCATAAACAGCCGTGTTTCCATAAATAGCTGTGTTTCCATAAACAGCTATGTTTCCATAAACAACTGTGATTCCATAAACAGCTGTTTTCCATACACAGCTGTGTTTCCTCTAGCGAGTTGTGTTACTGCAGTTGATTGAATTGGGACATTGTTCTTTATCTTTTCCCGCTTTCTATTCTCGCCATCCTCATGGGATAACCACACTATGTCACATGTTATTCCTTGCAGCTGCTTCTATTTCAGGTGGTCATCCGTGGCTAAACGATGCTCCTGAGGTAATGATTCTTTGAAAGCCGCTATTCTTCTACAAGTGATCATTGGCCAGTCTCAGTTCTGATACTCTCCATAAATCTTGGAGGGATGATGCCCTGGTCTCGTGGAGAACTGACCAGACAGACACACACAGATCCACATGCACATGCTAGAATGCAAACACACACACACACACACACACACACACACACACACATTGTGCGTCCACAAACACAAACATAAGACACACACTGTGCGCCCACAAACACAGACAAACATAGACACACAATGTGCACCCACAAACAAAGACAAATATAGACACACCCTGTGTGTCCACAAACACAAACATAGACACACACTGTGCACCCACAAACAAACAGACACACACTGTGCGCCCACAAACTCAGACAAATATAGACACAACTGTGCGCCCACAAACTCAGACAAATATTGACACACACTGTGCGCCCACAAACTCAGACAAATATAGACACAACTGTGCGCCCACAAACTCAGACAAATATAGACACAACTGTGCGCCCACAAACTCAGACAAATATAGACACAACTGTGCGCCAACAAACTCAGACAAATATAGACACACACTTACACACACGGACACTAAGACACCGACAGTTACATACAGATAGACTGAAATAGTGAGACCCACACAAATGTGTACTCACTCATAGACACACACACACACACACATGTGTACTCACACACAGACACGCACACAAATGAACAGACTCGGACACAGAAGTGGTAGAGTAGATCAGAGGATAGGGGACTGCCTTTAGCTAAAGAAGACCAGGTTCACCACACGATGTTGCTCAGTTGGATGTTCACAAACTCACCTTTGACCTTGTAATATTCAAAAGACATTCCAGCATTCTTGAATAAAGGCGAACAATTCCCGGGAGCCGTGTCAACGTTGCGCGTGTTCAACATTCCAAGGAGCAGAGTGAATTGCCTGTCTGTCTCCTGCCTATAGCACCTTGTGGTTCAGGACAGGGAGATCTTGGGCAGGAGGAATTACCTCCGCCTGGCTAGTGCACTCACCACGAAATGCCACTCATTTGTTGAGACACGGTACATCCCACCGCCACACATGTGTTGAGACATGATCCATCCCACAGCTACACATTTGTTGAGAATGATCCATCCCACAGCCACAAATTTGTTGAGACATGATCCATCCCACAGCCACATATTTGTTGAGACATGGTCCATCCCACAGCCACACATTTGTTGAGACATGATCCATCCCACATCCACACATTTGTTGAGACATGATCCATCCACAGCACACATTTGTTGAGAATGATCCATCCACAGCCACACATTTTTGAGACATGATCCATCCCACAGCCACAATTTGTTGAGAATGATCCATCCACAGCCCACATTTGTTGAGCATGATCCATCCCACAGCACACATTTGTTGAGACATGATCCATCCCACAAACCATTTGTTGAGACATGATCCATCCCACAGCACACATTTGTTGAGCATGATCCATCCACGCCACATTTGAGACATGATCCATCCCACACACATTTGTTGAGACATGATCCATCCCACAGCCACACATTTGTTGAGACATGATCCATCCCACAGCACACATTTGTTGAGACATGATCCTCCCACAGCCCACATTTGTTGAGACATGATCCATCCCACAGCCACATTTGTTGAGACATGATCCATCCCACAGCCACACATTTGTTGAGACATGATCCATCCCGCACACATTTGTTGAGACATGATCCATCCCACAGCCACACATTTGTTGAGACATGATCCATCCCACAGCCACACATGTGTTGAGACACGATCCATCCCACAGCACACATTTGTTGAGACATGATCCATCCCACAGCCACACATTTGTTGAGACATGATCCATCCCACAGCCACACATTTGTTGAGACATGATCCATCACACAGCTACACATTTGTTGAGATATGATCCATCCCACAGCCACACATTTGTTGAGACATGATCCATCCCACAGCCACACATTTGTTGAGACATGATCCATCCCACAGCCACACATTTGTTGAGACATGATCCATCCCACAGCCACACATTTGTTGAGATATGATCCATCCCACAGCCACACATTTGTTGAGACATGATCCATCCCACAGCCACACATTTGTTGAGACATGATCCATCCCACAGCCACACATTTGTTGAGACATGATCCATCCCACAGCAACAAATTTGTTGAGACATGATCCATCCACAGCCACACATTTGTTGAGACATGATCCATCCCACAGCACACATTTGTTGAGACATGATCCATCCCACAGCACACATTTGTTGAGACATGATCCATCCCACAGCCACACATTTGTTGAGACATGATCCATCCCACAGCCACACATTTTTGAGACATGATCCATCCCACAGCCACACATTTGTTGAGACATGATCCATCCCCAGCACAATTTGTTGAGCATGATCCATCCACGACACATTTTTGAGACATGATCCATCCCACAGCAACAATTTGTTGAGCATGATCCATCCCCCAAAATTTGTGAGACATGATCCACCACAACATTTGTTGAGACATTCCACCACACCCTTTGTGAGAATGATCACCCACACACACATTTGTGAGAATGATCCATCCCACAGCAACATTTGTAGACATGATCCATTCCACCCACACATTTGTTGAGACATGATCCATCCCACAGCCACACATTTGTTGAGACATGATCCATCCCACAGCCACACAAGTTTCAAGACATGATCCATCCCACAGCACCACATTTGTTGAGACATGATCCATCCCACAGCCACATATTTGTTGAGACATGGTCCATCCCACAGCCACACATTTGTTGAGACATGATCCATCCCACATCCACACATTTGTTGAGACATGATCCATCCCACAGCAACGCATTTGTTGAGATATGATCCATCCCACAGCCACATATTTGTTGAGACATGATCTATCCCACAGCTACACATTTGTTGAGACATGATCCATCCCACAGCCACACATTTGTTGAGACATGATCCATTCCACCGCTACACATTTGTTGAGACATGATCCATCCCACAGCCACACATTTGTTGAGACATGGTCCATCCCACAGCCACACATTTGTTGAGAAATGATCCATCCCACTGCCACACATTTGTTGAGACATGGTCCATCCCACAGCTACACATTTGTTGAGACATGATCCATCCCACAGCCACACATTTGTTGAGACATGATCCATCTCACAGCCACACATTTGTTGAGACATGGTCCATCCCACAGCTACACATTTGTTGAGATATGATCCATCCCACAGCAACACATTTGTTGAGACATGATCCATCCCATAGCCACACATTTGTTGAGACATGATCCATCCCACAGCCACACATTTGTTGAGGCATGATCCATCCCACAGCCACACATTTGTTGAGACATGATCCATCCCACAGCCACATATTTGTTGAGACATGATCTATCCCACAGCTACACATTTGTTGAGACATGATCCATCCCACAGCCACACATTTGTTGAGACATGGTCCATCCCACAGCTACACATTTGTTGAGATATGATCCATCCCACAGCCACACATTTGTTGAGACATGATCCATCCCACAGCCACACATTTGGTGAGATATGATCCATCCCACAGCCACACATTTGTTGAGACATGGTCCATCACACAGCTACACATTTGTTGAGATATGATCCATCCCAAAGCCACACATTTGTTGAGACATGATACATCCCACAGCCACAAATTTGTTGAGACATGATCCATCCCACAGCCACACATTTGTTGAGACAGATCCATCCCACAGCCACACATTTGTTGAGACATTCCATCCCACAGCCACACATTTGTTGAGACATGTCATCCCACAGCCACACATTTGTTGAGACATGATCCATCCCACAGCCACACTTTGTTGAGACATGATCCACCCACAGCCACACATTTGTTGAGACATGATCCACCCACAGCACACATTTGTTGAGACATGATCCACCCACCACACATTTGTTGAGACATGACCATCCACACAAATTTGTTGAGACATGATCCTCCCCACACACATTTGTTGAGACATGATCCATCCCACCAAAAATTTGTTGAGGATGATCCATCCCACCAAACATTTGTTGAGACATGATCCATCCCACACCACACATTTGTTGAGATGATCCATCCCACCGCAACATTTGTTGAGACATGATCCATCCCACACCACATTTGTTGAGACATGATCCATCCCACAGCCACACATTTGTTGAGACATGATCCATCCCACAGCAACACATTTGTTGAGAGCATGATCCATCCCACAGCACCACATTTGTTGAGTACATGATCCATCCCACAGCAACACATTTGTTGAGGCATGATCCATCCCACCGCAACACATTTGTTGAGACATGATCCATCCCACAGCACACATTTGTTGAGACATGATCCATCCCACAGCCACACATTTGTTGAGACATGATCCATCCCACAGCCACACTTTTGTTGAGACATGATCCATCCCTCAGCAACACATCTGTTGAGACATGATCCATCCCAAAGCAACACATTTGTTGAGACATGATCCATCCCACAGCAACACATTTGTTGAGACATGATCCATCCCACAGCAACACATTTGTTGAGACATGATCCATCCCACAGCCACACATTTGTTGAGACATGATCCATCCCACAGCCACACATTTGTTGAGACATGATCCATCCCACAGCAACACATTTGTTGAGACATGATCCATCCCACAGCCACACATTTGTTGAGACATGATCCATCCCACAGCCACACATTTGTTGAGACATGATCCATCCCACAGCAACACATTTGTTGAGACATGATCCATCCCACAGCCACATATTTGTTGAGACTATGATCCATCCCACCGCAACACATTTGTTGAGGACATGATCCATCCCACAGCCACACATTTGTTGAGACATGATCCATCCCACAGCACACATTTGTTGAGGACATGATCCATCCCACAGCCAACACATTTGTTGAGACATGATCCATCCCACCAGCCATACATTTGTTGAGACATGATCCATCCCACAGCCACACATTTGTTGAGACATGATCCATCCCACAGCCACACATTTGTTGAGACATGATCCATCCCACAGCCACACATTTGTTGAGACATGATCCATCCCACAGCAACACATTTGTTGAGACATGATCCATCCCACAGCCACACATTTGTTGAGACATGATCCATCCCACAGCCACAACATTTGTTGAGACATGATCCATCCCACAGCCACAATTTGTTGAGACATGATCCATCCCACAGCCACACATTTGTTGAGACATGATCCATCCCACAGCCACACATTTGTTGAGACTTGGTCCATCCCACAGCTAACACATTTGATTGAGACTATGATCCATCCCACAGCCACACATTGTTTGAGACATGATCCATCCACAGCCGACACATTTGTTGAGACATGATCCATCCCACAGCCACACATTTGTTGAGCATGATCCATCCCACAGCCACACATTTGTTGAGACATGATCCATCCCACAGCCACACTTTGTTGAGACATGATCCATCCCACAGCTACACATTTGTTGAGACATGATCCATCCCACAGCCACACATTTGTTGAGACATGGATCCATCTCACAGCCAAAAAAGGCAACATTTTGTTGAGACTATGATCCATCCACAGCCCACATTTGTTGAGACATTATCCATCCCACAGCCACACATTGTTGAGACATGATCATCCCAACAGCCACACATTGTTGAGACATGATCCATCCCAACAGCACACATTTGTTGAGACATGATCCATCCCACAGCCACACATTTGTTGAGACATGATCCATCCCACAGCCACACATTTGTTGAGACATGATCCATCCCACAGCCACACATTTGTTGACATATCCATCCCACAGCCACAATTTTTGAACATGATCCATCCCACAGCCACAATTTGTTGAGACATGATCCATCCCACAGCACACATTTGTGAACATGATCCACCCACCATTTGTTAGACATGTCCATCCCACAGCACACATTTTTGAAACCATCCCACAGCCACACATTTTTGAAACACCCACAGCCACATTTTTGGAAATCCATCCCACACACATTTGTTGACATTCACCACAGCCACACATTTGTTGGAAATCACCCACAGCCACAATTTGTTGGACAATCACCACAGCCCACATTTGTGAAATCATCCCACACACATTTGTTGTGATCCATCCCACCCAACATTTTTGAACCATCCACCACACATTTTTGAGAATCATCCACGCACACATTTGTTGAGACATGATCATCCCACAGCACCATTTGTTGAGCATGATCCATCCCACCGCAACACATTTGTTGAGATATGATCCATCCCACCGCAACACATATGTTGAGGCATGATCCATCCCACCGCAACACATTTGTTGAGACATGATCTATCCCACTGCAACACATTTGTTGAGACATGATCCATCCCACCGCAACACATTTGTTGAGACATGATCCATCCCACCGCAACACATTTGTTGAGACATGATCCATCCCACAGCCACACATTTGTTGAGACATGATCCATCACACAGCCACACATTTGTTGAGACATGATCCATCCCACAGCCACACATTTGTTGAGACATGATCCATCCCACAGCAACACATTTGTTGAGGCATGATCCATCCCACCGCAACACATTTGTTGAGACATGATCCATCCCACAGCAACACATTTGTTGAGGCATGATCCATCCCACCGCAACACATTTGATGAGACATGATCCATCCCATCGCAACACATTTGTTGAGGCATGATCCATCCCACCGAAACACATTTGTTGAGACATGATCCATCCCACAGCCACACATTTGTTGAGACATGATCCATCCCACAGCCACACATTTGTTGAGACATGATACATCCCACCGCAACACATTTGTTGAGACATGATCCATCACACAGCCACACATCTGTTGAGTCATGATCCATCCCACAGCCACACATATGTTGAGACATGATCCATCCCACAGCAACACATATGTTGAGACATGATCCATCCCACAGCCACACATTTGTTGAGACTTGATCCATCCCACAGCCACACATTTGTTGAGACATGATCCATCCCACAGCAACACATTTATTGAGACATGATCCATCACACAGCCACACATCTGTTGAGACATGATCCATCCCACAGCCACACATTTGTTGAGACATGATCCATCCCACAGCCACACATTTTTTGAGGCATGATCCATCCCACAGCCACACATTTGTTGAGACATGATCCATCCCACAGCCACACATTTGTTGAGACATGATCCATCCCACAGCATCACATTTGTTGAGGCATGATCCATCCCACAGCCACACATGTGTTGAGACATGATACATCCCACAGCCACACATTTGTTGAGACATAATCCATCCCACAGCCACACATTTGTTGAGGCATGATCCATCCCACAGCCACACATTCGTTGAGACATGATCCATCCCACAGCCACACATTTGTTGAGACATGATACATCCCACAGCCACACATTTGTTGAGGACATGATCATCCCACAGCCACACATTGTTGAGACATGATCCATCCCACAGCCACACATTTGTTGAGACATGATCCATCCCACAGCCACACATGGGTTTGAGACCACGTTAACATCCCACAGCGTCACATTTGTTGAGGCAATGGTCCATCCCACAGCCCACATTTGTTGATACATGATCCATTCCCACAGGCCACACAGTGTTGTTGAGATATGATCATAGCCATCCGCACGATCCACACATTGTTTGAGGCATGATCCATCCCACAGCCGACATTTGGTTGAGACATGATTCCATCCCACAGCCACACAATTTGTTGAGGCATGATCCATCCGACAGCCACACATTTGTTGAGACATGAATCCATCCCACAGCCACAATTTGTTGAGGACATGATCCATCCCAGCAGCCACACATTTTGTTGAGACATGATCCATTCCCACAGCCACACATTTGTTGAAGGACATGGATCCATCCCACAGCCACACATTTGTTGAGACATGAATCCATCCCACGCAACAATTTGTTGAGACATAATCCATCCCACAGCCACACATTTGTTGAGACATGAGTCCATCCCACAGCCACACATTTGGTGAGGACATGATCCATCCCACAGCCTACACATTTGTTGAGACATGGATCCATCCCACAGCAACACATTTGTTGAGACATGAATCCATCCCACAGCCACACATTTGGTGAGACATGGATCCATCCCACAGCAACACATTTGTTGAGGACATGAATCCATCCCACAGCCACACATTTGTTGAGACATGGATCCATCCCCCAGCAACACATTTGTTGAGACATGATCCATCCCACAGCCACACATTTGTTGAGACATGATCCATCCCTACAGCAACACATTTGTTGAGACATGATCCATCCCACAGCAACACATTTGTTGAGACATGATCCATCCCACAGCAACACATTGCTTGAGACATGATCCATCCACAGCAACACATTTGTTGAGACATGATCCATCCCACAGCACACATTTGTTGAGACATGATCCATCCCGACAGCAACACATTGTTGAGACATGATCCATCCCACAAGCAACACATTTGTTGAGGACATGATCCATCCCACAGCAACACATTTTGTTGAGACATGATCCATCCACAGCAACACATTTGTTGAGACATGATCCATCCCACAGCCACACTTTGTTGAGACATGATCCATCCCGCAGCAACACATTGTTGAGAATGATCATCCCACAGCAACACATTTGTTGAGACATGATCCATCCCACAGCAACACATTTGTTTGAGACATGATCCATCCACAGCAACACATTTGTTGAGACATGATCCATCCCACAGCCACACATTTGTTGAGACTGAATCATCCGACAGCAACACATTTGTTGAGACATGATCCATCCCACAGCAACACATTTGTTGAGACATGATCCATCCCACAGCAACACATTTGTTGAGACATGATCCATCACACAGCAACACATTTGTTGAGACATGATCCATCCCACAGCCACACATTTGCTGAGACATGATCCATCCCACAGCCACACATTTGTTGAGACATGATCCATCCCACAGCAACACATTTGTTGAGGCATGATCCATCCCACAGCCACACTTTTGTTGAGTTATGATCCATCCCACAGCCACACATTTGTTGAGGCATGATCCATCCCACAGCCACACATTTGTTGAGGCATGATCCATCCCAAAGCCACACATTTGTTGAGACATGATCCATCCCACAGCCACACATTTGTTAAGACATGATCTATCCCACAGCCACACATTTGTTGAGACATGATCCATCCCACAGCAACACATTTGTTGAGACATGATCCATCCCACAGCAACACATTTGTTGAGACATGATCCATCCCACAGCCACACATTTGTTGAGACATGGTCCATCCGACAGCAACACATTTGTTGAGACATGATCCATCCCACAGCAACACATTTGTTGAGACATGATCTATCCCACAGCAACACATTTGTTGAGACATGATCCATCCCACAGCAACACATTTGTTGAGACATGATCCATCCCACAGCCACACATTTGCTGAGACATGATCCATCCCACAGCCACACATTTGTTGAGACATGATCCATCCCACAGCAACACATTTGTTGAGGCATGATCCATCCCACAGCCACACATTTGTTAAGACATGATCCATCCCACAGCCACACATTTGTTGAGACATAATCCATCCCACAGCCACACATTTGTTGAGACATGGTCTATCCTACAGCCACATAGATGTTGAGACATGGTCCATCCCACAGCCACACATTTGTCGAGACATGGTCCATCCCACAGCCACACATTTGTTGAGACATGGTCCATCCCACTGCCACACATTTGTTGAGACATAATCCATCCCACAGCCACACATTTGTTAAGACATGATCCATCCCACAGCAACACATTTGTTGAGACATGATCCATCTCACAGCAACACATTTGCTGAGACATGATCCATCCCACAGCCACACATTTGTTGAGACATGATCCATCCCACAGCCACACATTTGTTGAGACATGATCCATCCCACAGCAACACATTTGTTGAGGCATGATCCATCCCACAGCCACACTTTTGTTG
>JACEFZ010004277.1:42500-95175 GCA_014155875.1 Cepaea nemoralis
GATGCCGTATCGTATATAGTGCTGGGTGCATGTGTGCTTGTATGACACACTATAGTGTATAGTGCTGGGTGCATGTGTGCTTGTGTGACACACTATAGTATATAGTACTGGGTGCATGTGTGGTGTCCTATAGTATATAGTGCTGGGTGTATGTGTGCTTGTGCGACACACTATAGTATGCAGTGCTGTGTGCATGTGTGCTTGTGTGACACACTATAGTATATAGTACTGAGTGCATGTGTGCTTGTGTGACACACTATAGTATATAGTGCTGGGTGCATGTGTGGTGTCCTATAGTATATAGGGCTGGGTGCATGTGTGCTTGTGTGCTTGTGTGGTGTCCTGTAGTATATAGTGTTGGGTGCATGTGTGCTTGTGTGGTGTCCTGTAGTATATAGTGCTGGGTGCATGTGTGCTTGTGTGGTGTCCTGTAGTATATAGTGCTGGGAGCATGTGTGCTTGTGTGACACACTATAGTATGTAGTGTTGGGTGCATGTGTGCTTGTGTGGTGTCCTATAGTATATAGTGCTGGGTGCATGTGTGCTTGTGCGACACACTATAGTATATAGTGCTGGGTGCATGTGTGCTTGTGTGGTGTCCTATAGTATATAGTGCTGGGTGCATGTGTGCTTGTGTGACACACTATAGTATGCAGTGTTGGGTGCATGTGTGCTTGTGTGGTGTCCTGTAGTATATAGTGTTGGGTGCAGGTGTGCTTGTGTGGTGTCCTATAGTATATAGTGCTGGGAGCATGTGTGCTTGTGTGACACACTATAGTATATAGTGCTGGGTGCATGTGTGCTTGGGTGGTGTCCTATAGTATATAATGCTGGGTGCATGTGTGCCTGTGTGACACACTATAGTATGCAGTGTTGGGTGCATGTGTGCTTGTGTGGTGTCCTGTAGTATATAGTGTTGGGTGCATGTGTGCTTGTGTGGTGTCCTATAGTATATAGTGCTGGGTGCATGTGTGCTTGTGTGGTGTCCTATAGTATATAGTGCTGGGTGCATGTGTGCTTGTGTGGTGTCCTGTAGTATATCGTGCTGGGTACATGTGTGCTTGTGTGACACACTATAGTATGTAGTTTTGGTGCATGTGTGCTTGTTGTGGTGTCCTGTAGTATATAGTGCTGGGTGCATGTGTGCTTGTGTGGTGTCCTGTAGTATATAGTGCTGGGTGCATGTGTGCTTGTGTGGTGTCCTATAGTATATAGTGCTGGGTGCATGTGTGCTTGTGTGGTGTCCTGTAGTATATAGTGCTGGGTACATGTGTGCTTGTGTGACACACTATAGTATGTAGTTTTGGGTGCATGTGTGCTTGTGTGGTGTCCTGTAGTAGTAGTGCTGGGTGCATGTGTGCTTGTGTGGTGTCCTGTAGTATATAGTGCTGGGTGCATGTGTGCTTGTGTGGTGCCCTATAGTATATAGTGCTGGGTGCATGTGTGCCTGTGTGACACACTATAGTATGCAGTGTTGGGTGCATGTGTGCTTGTGTGGTGTCCTGTAGTATATAGTGTTGGGTGCATGTGTGCTTGTGTGGTGTCCTATAGTATATAGTGCTGGGTGCATGTGTGCTTGTGTGGTGTCCTATAGTATATAGTGTTGGGTGCATGTGTGCTTGTGTGGTGTCCTGTAGTATATCGTGCTGGGTACATGTGTGCTTGTGTGACACACTATAGTATGTAGTTTTGGGTGCATGTGTGCTTGTATGGTGTCCTGTAGTATATAGTGCTGGGTGCATGTGTGCTTGTGCGACACACTATAGTATATAGTGCTGGGTGCATGTGTGCTTGTGTGGTGTCCTATAGTATATAGTGCTGGGTGCATGTGTGCTTGTGTGACACACTATAGTATGCAGTGTTGGGTGCATTGTGCTTGTGTGGTGTCCTGTAGTATATAGTGTTGGGTGCATGTGTGCTTGTGTGGTGTCCTATAGTATATAGTGCTGGGTGCATGTGTGCTTGTGTGGTGTCCTATAGTATATAGTGCTGGGTGCATGTGTGCTTGTGTGGTGTCCTGTAGTATATCGTGCTGGGTACATGTGTGCTTGTGTGACACACTATAGTATGTAGTTTTGGGTGCATGTGTGCTTGTGTGGTGTCCTGTAGTATATAGTGCTGGGTGCATGTGTGCTTGTGTGGTGTCCTGTAGTATATAGTGCTGGGTGCATGTGTGCTTGTGTGGTGTCCTTATAGTATATAGTGCTGGGTGCATGTGTGCTTGTGTGGTGTCCTGTAGTATATAGTGCTGGGTACATGTGTGCTTGTGTGACACACTATAGTATGTAGTTTTGGGTGCATGTGTGCTTGTGTGGTGTCCTGTAGTATATAGTGCTGGGTGCATGTGTGCTTGTGTGGTGTCCTGTAGTATATAGTGCTGGGTGCAGGTGTGCTTGTGTGGTGCCCTATAGTATATAGTGCTGGGTGCATGTGTGCCTGTGTGACACACTATAGTATGCAGTGTTGGGTGCATGTGTGCTTGTGTGGTGTCCTGTAGTATATAGTGTTGGGTTGCATGTGTGCTTGTGTGGTGTCCTATAGTATATAGTGCTGGGTGCATGTGTGCTTGTGTGGTGTCCTATAGTATATAGTGCTGGGTGCATGTGTGCTTGTGTGGTGTCCTGTAGTATATCGTGCTGGGTACATGTGTGCTTGTGTGACACACTATAGTATGTAGTTTTGGGTGCATGTGTGCTTGTGTGGTGTCCTGTAGTATATAGTGCTGGGTGCATGTGTGCTTGTGTGGTGTCCTGTAGTATATAGTGCTGGGTGCATGTGTGCTTGTGTGGTGTCCTATAGTATATAGTGCTGGGTGCATGTGTGCTTGTGTGGTGTCCTGTAGTATATAGTGCTGGGTACATGTGTGCTTGTGTGACACACTATGATGTATTTTTGGGGTGCATGGTGCTTGTGTGGTGTCCTGTAGTATATAGTGCTGGGTGCATGTGTGCTTGTGTGGTGTCCTGTAGTATATAGTGCTGGGTGCATGTGTGCTTGTGTGGTGCCCTATAGGATGTAGTGCTGGGTGCATGTTTGCTTGTGTGACACGCTGCGGGATTTGCTGAGGAGGGGATCCGAGCACTTATGGACTGAATGGTTCGATGTGCAACGAGGATGATCTGTCGACTAACTAACTAACTAACTAACTTGCTTGTGTGACACTTCAGCAGGGTCTTCAATTGTTGAAATAAATCGTCCAAACAAAGCGGAAGACCAAAGACTATTCCTTAAGAAAGTCTATCCACTGTAGGAAACGAAAACCGTGTCGGCTCGTAGATTAGTGGTATGGGTTTTGGCCCAGAAAATGTCAACTTTCCTAACAGTGGCACAGGCACCAGAAAATAAAACTTGAAGCTGAACAATTGGGAAAAGGCAGCAGATTTAGGTATCTGGGCTACATTTGCCTGTGATACAACCCCCAGACATTATCATCCACTCAGGTAATATATTCTCATTGTACATAAACAACAATATTACATTCATTCTCATCTAAGTTACTCTAATAATAGAAAGGTCTAAGATCAATGTTTCATGTTTCTAAACAATATAAGTGTGATATTTATTGATTTGAAGCTGATGGAAAAGAGAAGTATCATGAGCTAATGGAGTGGCCTAGAGCCGTTCCTGTTACCAGAGTAAGTGTCGAGTTAATTAGGTCCGAGATGAAAACCCAAGTAGTCCGTGGATCGGCTAGGATGTTTCTTCTGACTTAAATGAGTGCTGCCTTCCTAGACTTGGCCTCTAGGATCTACCACACCGTCCTGTCTTGCTACGATGCTGACTGGTAAAAGACTGAACTGCTTCTGCCTGGTGGGTCAGACACTCACTTGCTATTCTCGTCGTTAGATCGGTGTTGGGAGCGTGGTGGTGCAGTATGTAAACTTGGTAGCCCCTCAAGCTGAAAATGACACAAAGGCACACTCGTAAGTTTCTGGAGATTTATTACCATGCCTTCACCACATGGCTTTCGGCCTAACCTTCTATGAAGATTTATCATCAGGCGAACACATATCTGAGGATACAGAAATCTGTTCTATAGCGGTTCCTTCACTCTGTGAGAAGACTGGAAGACATATAGTACTAGACAAAGGAATAGCCACAGATCCTGTCCCTACACAACCGTTGAAGCTTCACAGAAATGAAGACAATCAAACCTGAGCGAAAATTAGACTGAACGAAGTTAATGTTGTGAATCTCTCCGACAATCAATGTGTATCAGAAACACTCATTACCGCATCCTGTCTCCCTACTGAGCAATGGAAGTATACTATGGTTAAGTTCTGTTGATCCATGCGATCATGACTCTCTACTCCTGACACTTCTAGCAATCATGACTTTACTATGAAACAAGAAGTCTAACAACCAAACTAGAATTCAATTCCGACTACCAATCTAAACATCGACGAATTTGCTTTGAACCTAGATTTCTGAACAATCAATCAAGAACTCAAATCAGCCAAGAGTTAGATTAACCACACATATTCCAAACAATCAAGATTGTGATTTAGACTATGAATTTTAAACAACCATAGCTTTGCAATGAACCAAGAATTCTGAATAACCAGGATTCTAATCGATTCAACGAGAATTCTAATCAATGAAATTTCTAACAGGACCAGGAACTTTAGTATAACCAAAAGTTATAGGTCCCTAGCGTCTGTACTCCTGTCCAGTGATTTTCACCGCCGTCACCGTACAATCATGGCGTGTGCCCTTGCTAGTTGATAACAACACGTGTGTTATTCTATCTTAATGACCCTTGTCGTCCACGTGGCTAGCTATATTTATATTCTATGATTTCAACAATTCTACCGCGTGGGTAATCCATTATAGCATAAATTACACCTACAAGCCTTCACTAACAGTTATGACTAATCACCATCACAGACAACAGGCTTTTGTACTCCTGCCTGGTGATTGTCTTGACAATCAACGTACAATCATTGCTGAAGTTTTATCTAGATTCTAATACCACGTTTATGACAATGTTAGCGGGACGCAGAGGTGTTTCCAAGGCACCAGGGCCGGGTTATATACTGGCCAAGACCTACTGACACGTCCTCGTCGAGCGTCCTGGGCAACAGGTCCCTTCGAGGTCCTGGCTAAGGTCAGTAGGATCGCCGATTCCTCCGAAGTCGGAGAGTGTCTGCCTGTACGGCGAGGAACCACCAGTCTGCACACCAATAAGCCAGACATGGGACAACGGATACTCACGCAAACCTCAGGTCCTGTATGACAACACACTGATGTTGGACAACAGGATGCCTTCATCCGACATACAGGACTTCACGTTGGAGCTCAAGCCAACGAACACAAGCAAGCAAGCAACAATGTTAGCAAGCCCGGCTTGTATCATCCATTGTTGGGTTTTGTATGTAAGCCTCTGGAAAAATGAATCTTCTCCGACAGAACATCAATCCTATACGCTATGAAACATGCCATCCTGATTGAGCGTTAATCTAGAGACACTAGAATCTACCACCTCGTAAATAACTGGTAATATCCTAAACAGTCTATCGAAATCTATAATGATAATAATAATAATAAATAATACTTATATTGATAATAATAATAATAATAATAATAATAATAATAATAATAATAATAATAATAATAATAATAATAATAATAATAATAATAATAATAAGTATAACTGATCCAGATTCCATGACACTATGGGACATTGAGAATTAGGTGCAAGGTCCATATTGTTTTGACAAAACGGTAGGACATTGAGGATTTCGTGCAAGGTCCATATTGTCTTGACAAAACGGTAGGACATTGAGGATTTCGTGCAAGGTCCATATTGTCTTGAACAAACAGAGCGCAAATGATGATTTGGTACAAGGTCCATGTTGTCTTAACTAAACGAAACCCAATGGCTGGTGTGCCCACTACCACAGCCACACATATGTTGAGACATGGTCCATCTCACAGCCACACATTTGATGAGACATGGTACATCTCACAGCCACACATTTGATGAGACATGGTACATCTCACAGCCACACATTTGTTGAGACATGGTCCATCCCACAGCCACACATTTGTTGAGACATGGTCCATCCCACAGCCACATATATGTTGAGACATGGTACATCCCACAGCCACACATTTGTTGAGACATAGTCCATCCCACAGCCACACATTTGTTAAGACATGGTCCATCCCACAGCCACACATTTGTTGAGACATGGTACATCCCACAGCCACACATATGATGAGACATGGTCCATCCCACAGCCACATATATGTTGAGACATGGTACATCTCACAGCCACACATTTGTTGAGACATGGTCCATCCACGGCCACACATTTGTTGAGACATGGTACATCCCACAGCCACACATTTGTTGAGACATGGTACATCCCACAGCCACACATTTGTTGAGACATGGTACATCCCACAGCCACACATTTGTTGAGACATGGTCCATCCACAGCCACACATTTGTTGAGACATGGTCCATACACAGCCACACATTTGTTGAGACATGGTACACCCCACAGCCACACATTTGTTGAGACATGGTACATCTCACAGCCACACATTTGTTAAAACATGGTCCATCCCACAGCCACACATATGTTGAGACATGGTACATCCCACAGCCACACATATGTTGAGACATGGTCCATCCCACAGCCACACATATGTTGAGACAGGGTACATCCCACAGCCACACATTTGTTGAGACATGGTACATCCCACAGCCACACATTTGTTGAGACATGGTCCATCCCACAGCCACACATATGTTGAGACATGGTACATCCCACAGCCACACATTTGCTGAAACATGGTCCATCCCACAGCCACACATATGTTGAGACATGGTCCATCCCACAGCCACACATATGTTGAGACATGGTCCATCCCACAGCCACACATATGTTGAGACATGGTCCATCCCACATCCACACATTTGTTGAGACATGGTCCATCCCACAGCCACACATATGTTGAGACATGGTCCATCCCACAGCCATACATATGTTGAGACATGGTACATCCAACAGCCACACATTTGTTGAGACATAGTCCACAAACAGCCACACATATGTTGAGACATGGTACATCCCACAGCCACACATATGTTGAGACATGGTACATCCCACAGCCACACATTTGTTGAGACATGGTACATCCCACAGCCACAGATTTGTTGAGACATGGTACATCCCACAGCCACAGATTTGTTGAGACATGGTACATCCCACAGCCACACATTTGTTGAAACATGGTACATCCCACAGCCACACATTTGTTGAGACATGGTACATCCCACAGCCACACATATGTTGAGACATGGTACATCCCACAGCCACATATTTGTTGAGACCTGGTCAATCCCACAGCCACACATTTGTTGAGACATGGTCTATCCAACAGCCACACATTTGTTGAGACATGGTACACCCCACAGCCACACATTTGTTGAGACATGGTACATCCCACAGCCACATATATGTTGAGACATGGTACACCCCACAGCCACACATATGTTGAGACATGGTCCATCCCACAGCCACACATATGTTGAGACATGGTACATCCCACAGCCACACATTTGTTGAGACATGGTACACCCCACAGCCACACATTTGTTGAGACATGGTACATCCCACAGCCACATATATGTTGAGACATGGTACATCCCACAGCCACACATTTGTTGAAACATGGTTCATCCCACAGCCACACATATGTTGAGACATGGTACATCCCACAGCCACACATTTGTTGAGACATGGTACATCCCACAGCCACACATTTGTTGAGACATGGTACATCCCACAGCCACACATTTGTTGAGACATAGTCCACCCCACAGCCACACATATGTTGAGACATGATCCATCCCACAGCCACACATATGTTGAGACATGGTCTATCCCACAGCCACACATTTGTTGAGACATGGTCTATCCCACAGCCACACATATGTTGAGACATGGTCTATCCCACAGCCACACATGTGTTGAGACATTGTACATCCCACAGCCACACATATGTTGAGACATAGTCCACCCCACAGCCACACATATGTTGAGACATGGTCTATCCCACAGCCACACATTTGTTGAGACATGTTACATCCCACAGCCACACATTTGTTGAGACATAGTCCACCCAACAGCCACACATATGTTGAGACATGGTCTATCCCACAGCCACACATTTGTTGAGACATGGTCTATCCCAAAGCCACACATTTGTTGAGACATGGTACACCCCACAGCCACACATATGTTGGGACATGGTCTATCCCACAGCCACACATTTGTTGAGACATGGTCTATCCCACAGCCACACATTTGTTGAGACATGGTCTATCCCACAGCCACACATTTGTTGAGACAAGGTACATCTCACAGCCACACATTTGTTGAGACATGGTCCATCCCACAGCCACATATATGTTGAGACATGGTACACCCCACAGCCACACATTTGTTGAAACATGGTCCATCCCACAGCCACACATATGTTGAGACATGGTACATCCCACAGCCACACATTTGTTGAGACATAGTCCACCCCACAGCCACACATATGTTGAGACATGGTACATCCCACAGCCACACATTTGTTGAAACATGGTACATCCCACAGCCACACATTTGTTGCGACATGGTACATCCCACAGCCACACATTTGTTGAGACATATTCCATCCCACAGCCACACATATGTTGAGACATGGTCTATCCCACAGCCACACATTTGTTGAGACATGGTCCATCCCACAGCCACACATATGTTGAGACATGGTACATCCCACAGCCACACATTTGTTGAGACATGGTCCATCCCACAGCCACACATATGGTGAGACATGGTCCATCCCACAGCCACACATTTGTTGAGACTTGGTCCATCCCACAGCCACACATATGTTGAGACATGGTCCATCCCACAGCCACACATATGTTGAGACATGGTCCATCCCACAGCCACACATATGGTGAGACATGGTCCGTCCCACAGCCACACATTCGTTGAGACATGGTCCATCCCACAGCCACACATATGTTGAGACATCGTCCATCCCACAGCCACACATATGTTGAGACATGGTCCATCCCACAGCCACACATATGTTGAGACATGGTCTATCCCACAGCCACACATGCGGCCAGGTGACGTCACCAGCATGGGATCCAATTCCAGGCTGGCACGAGATTGTGTTAGCTGTTGTACCACGGTGGTACCAATGATGCTAGTGATGATAAACAGGTTGACAACAACAACAACGACAACGATAATGACGACGACAAAGACAACAACAACAACAAACAAACAAACAAACAACAAACAAACAAACAACAACTACAACAACATCAACAGCAACAACAACAACAACAACAACAGCAACAACGCCTACTAAAACCACCACCAACACTATTACAATAATAACAACAACAATAACAACTATGGCTACTACTACTACTACTACTACTACTACTACTACTACTACTACTATTACTACTATCACTACTACTACTACTACTACTACTACTACTACTACTACTACTACTACTACTATCACTACTACTACTACTATTACTACTATTACTACTATCACTACTACTACTACTACTACTACTACTACTACTACTACTACTACTACTACTACTACTACTACTACTACTACTATCACTACTACTACTACTATTACTACTATTACTACTATTACTACTATTACTACTATCACTACTACTACTACTACTACTACTACTACTACTACGACTACTACTACTACTACTACTACTACTACTACTACTACTATCACTACTACTACTATCACTACTACTACTACTACTACTACGACTACTACTACTACTACTACTACTACTACTACTACTACTACTGCTGCTGCTGCTGCTGCTACTGCTACTACTACTACTACTAGTACTACTACTGACAGCAGCTGTATATTCTCCCCAGTACTGATGCTCGTCATCGCCAATTTGTTAACAACAACTTTGGCAGACGTGTTGTCACGCTACTTCCACCTACAGCCGAACCCAAGACGAGGTCCCTTCCGCCTGGGTCCACCCTGGGTCGACAAGTCCCGCACATCATGCTCCGAAACTTGCGTGAGAAAACACGGGAACTGCACCAGCTTCCTGTTCAACTCCCACACGGGGCTGTGTACCCCAGGCGCCTACATCAACGAGAAACAGCCTCTCCCGAGCTCGGTCGAGGGTGATTTCTTCCAAAGCTTCTATTGTGACACATCAAAGAACTTCAGTGTGAAAACTTACGGGAACACCACAGCCTGTCTGGCTTTATTCGGGCCCGCCACTTACAGTGACGCAGACGCGGACTGCCAGAGCAAGGGCGCCTACCTGATGTCCGTGAAGACGTGGGAGAAATATGAGCTCATGTACAACATTGTCACCGGAAACAAGAATGCTTGGATTGGATGTGATGATATTCAAAATGAGGGCACCTTCATCTGGAAGGAGGACGGGCAGCAGGTAACCCCTGAAGAGAACCGAACGGTCTTTCACCCAGGGGAGCCTAACGATTACATGGGTGCTGAAGATTGCATCACTGTTATAACCAACGAACGCGGTCTCGTGGACTACAACTGCTCGCACTCTCACTACTATAGTGCTGAGTGCATGTGTGCTTGTGTCATATCCTATAGTAGGTAGTGCTGGGTGCATGTGTGCTTGTGTCATATCCTATAGTATGTAGTGTTGGGTGCATGTGTGCTTGTGTCATATCCTATAGTATGTTGTGCTGGGTGCATATGTGCTTGTGTCATATCCTATAGTATGTAGTGCTGGGTGCATGTGTGCTTGTGTCATATCCTATAGTATGTAGTGCTGGGTGCATGTGTGCTTGTGTCATATCCTATAGTATATAGTGCTGAGTGCATGTGTGCTTGTGTCATATCCTATAGAATGTAGTGCTGAGTGCATGTGTGCTTGTGTCATATCCTATAGTATGTAGTGCTGGGTGCATGTGTGCTTGTGTCATATCCTATAGTATGTAGTGCTGGGTGCATGTATGCTTGTGTCATATCCTATAGTATGTAGTGCTGGGTGCATATGTGCTTGTGTCATATCCTATAGTATGTAGTGCTGAGTGCATGGGTGCTTGTGTCATATCCTATAGTATATAGTGCTGAGTGCATGTGTGCTTGTGTCATATCCTATAGTATATAGTGCTGAGTGCATGGGTGCTTGTGTCATATCCTATAGTATATAGTGCTGAGTGCATGTGTGCTTGTGTCATATCCTATAGTATATAGTGCTGAGTGCATGTGTGCTTGTGTCATATCCTATAGTATGTAGTGCTGAGTGCACGTGTGCTTGTGTCATATCCAATATTATGTAGTGCTGGGTGCATGTGTGGTACCCTATGGTATATAGTGCTGGGTGCCTGTGTGGTACCCTATAGTATATAGTGCTGGGTGCATGTGTGATACCCTATGGTATATAGTGCTGAGTGCATGTGTGCTTGTGTCATACCCTATAGTATATAGTGCTGGGTGCATGTGTGCCTGTGTGGTACCCTATAGTATATAGTGCTGGTTGCATGTGTGCTTGTATGATACCCTATAGTATATAGTGCTGGGTGCATGTGAGCTTGTGTGATACCCTTTAGTATATAGTGCTGGGTGCATGTGTGCTTGTGTGAAACCCTATAGTATATAGTGCTGGGTGCATGTGAGCTTGTGTGATACCCTATAGTATATAGTGCTGGGTGCATGTGAGCTTGTGTGATACCCTATAGTATATAGTGCTGTGTGCTTGTGTGATACTCTATAGTATATAGTGCTGGGTGCATGTGTGGTACCCTATAGTATATACTGCTGGGTGCATGTGTGCTTGTGTGATAACCTATAGTATATAGTGCTGGGTGCATGTGTGATACCGTATAGTATATAGTGCTGGATGCATGTGTGCTTGTGTGATACCTTATAGCATATAGTGCTGGGTGCATGTGTGCTTGTATGATACCCTATAGTTTATAGTGAAGGGTGCATGTGTGGTACCTTATATTATACAGTGCTGGGTGCATGTGTGATACCCTATAGTATATATTGCTGGGTGCATGTGTGATACCCTATAGTATATAGTGCTGGGTGCACGTGTGATACCTTATAGTATATAGTGCTGGGTGCATGTGTGATACCCTATAGTATATAGTGCTGGGTGCATATATGATACCCTATTGTATATAGTGCTGGGTGCATGTGTGATTCCCTATAGTATATAGTGCCGTGTGCATGTGTGATAAACTATAGTATATAGTGCTGGGTGCATGTTTGATACCCTATAGTATATAGTGCTGGGTGTATGTGTGATACCCTATAGTATATAGTGCTGGGTGCATGTGTGTTACTTTATTAGTGCTGTGTGTATGTGTGCTTGTGTAATACCCTATAGCATATATTGCTGGGTGCATGTGTGATACCCTATAGTACATAGTGCTGGATGCATGTTTTATACCCTATAGTATATAGTGCTGGGTGCATGTGTGATACCCTATAGTATATAGTGCTGGGTGCATGTGTGCTTGAGTGATACCCTATAGTATATAGTGCTGGGTGCATGTGTGATACCTATAGTATATAATGCTGGGTACATGTGTGATACCCTATAGTATATATTGCTTTATGCATGTGTGATACCCTATAGTATATAGTGCTGGGTGCATGTGTGCTTGAGTGATACCCTATACTATATAGTGCTGGGTGCATGTGTGATACCCTATAGTATATAGTGCTGGGTGCATGTGTGATACCATATTGTATATAGTGCTGGGTGCATGTGTGTTACCCTATAGTATATAGTGCTGGGTGCATGAGTGATACCATATAGTATATAGTGCTGTGTGCTTGTGTGATACCCTCTAGTATATAGTGCTGTGTGCTTTGTGATACCCTATAGTATATAGTGCTGTGTGCATGTGTGCTTGTGTCATATCCTATAGTATATAGTTCTGGGTGCGTGTGTGGTACCCTATGGTATATAGCTCTGGGTGCATGTGTGGTACCCTATAGTATATAGTGCTGGGTGCATGTATGGTACCCTATATTATAAAGTGTTGGGTGCATATGTGGTACCCTATGGTAAATAGTGCTAAGTGCATGTGTGCTTGTGTCATACCCTATAGTATATAGTGCTGGGTGCTTGTGTGCCTGTGTGGTACCCTTTAGTATATAGTGCTGATTGCATGTGTGCTTGTATGATACCCTATAGTATATAGTGCTGCGTGCATGTGTGCTTGTGTGATACCCTATATTATATAGTGCTGGGTGCATGTGTGCTTGTGTCATACACTATAGTATATAGTGCTGGGTGCATGTGTCATACCCTATAATATATAGTGCTGGGTGCATGTGTGCTTGTGTGATTCCCTATAATATATAGTGCTGGGTGCTTGTGTGATACCCTATAGTATATAGTGCTGGGTGCATGTGTGCTTGTATGACACACTATAGTATATAGTGCTGGGTGCTTATGTGACACACTACAGTATATAGTGCTGGGTGCATGTGTGCTTGTGTGGCACACTATATTATATAGTGCGGGGTGCATGTGTGCTTGTGTGATACCCTATAGTATGTAGTGCTGGGTGCATGTGTGCTTTTGTGACACACTAAAGTATATAGTGCTTGGTGCATGTGTGCTTGTTTTGTGTTCTATAGTAAATAGTGCTGGGTGCATGTGTGCTTGTGTGACACTCTATAGTATATAGTGCTGGGTGCATGTGTGCTTGTGTGACACACTATAGTATATAGTGCTTGGTGCATGTGTGCTTGTTTTGTGTTCTATAGTATATAGTGCTGGGTGCATGTGTGTTTGTGGGACACTTTAGCAGGGTCTTCAGTTGGTGAGATAAATCGTCACAAACAAAGCGGAAGACACAAAGACTATTCCTTAAGATAGTCTATCCACTGTAGGAAACGAAGATCGTGTCGGCTCGTAGATTAGTTATATGGGTTTTAGCCCAGAAAATGTCAACTCTCCTAACACTGGCACAGGTACCTGAAAGTAAAACTTGAAGCTGAACAACTGAGAAAAGACAGCAGGTATAGGTATCTGGGCTACATTTGCCTGTGATAGAATTACAACCCGCTGAGAATTATCATCCACTCAGGTAATATATTCTCATAGTACACAAACACCAATATTACATTACTCTCATCTAAGTTACTCTAATAATAGAAAGGTCTAAGATCAAGGTGTCATGTTTCTAAACAATATAAGTGTGATGTCAAGGTCCTAGAGATAGCATAACTGAGGACAGAGGACAGACATAGGACATGGGAAGAGTACGGGGGTAGTAGAACGGTCCAGACGCCTAGGACAGTAGGTTAGAGACAGGATTGCGCCTTGAGTGACGAGACAGGTTCACCTTGGACGGAATGACGCAGTACGCCTGCCTCAACAGGCGAGTGTAGGACAGACGTGACTAGCGCGACCTCCCACGGACTTCACGAGGGTCAAGCACCTCGTGACCACCGAACTGAGTAGGAAACGACAGACGAGACTCGGACACGGATGAGAGAGGATGTGTGACTGTGTGGAGAGACAGAATGGAATAATGCTTAGACTTCAGTGCGAGTGAATGTGACCGCTACTTAACGTGTGTTGGTGTGCTTGGCGAACACGCGAGCGCGCATTTTCTTGATAGTTGCGCAAGAGTATATTCTGTAAGCTGTGCGAGAGCGTATTTAAAATTTTGCAAATCATCCTGTGATATTTATGATAGTGTTTGTGATGTATAACAATTAAATAATATGATATATCACATTCATGTTTTCACGCCTCATCTGTCTCGCACCATCTGCCTATCTGAACCAACTATGTAAACCCCCAATGACGTTGACATGTGATATTTATTGATTTGAAGCTGATGGAAAATAGAAGTATCATGAGCTAATGGAGTGGCCTAGAGCCGTTCCTGTTACCAGAGTAAGTGTCGACTTAAGTCTCGGTCCCAGATGTAGGCCCAAGTAGTCCGTGGATCGGCTAGGATGGTTCTTCTGACTTAACTGAGTGCTACCTTCCTGACTGGGCCTCTAGGATCTACCACACCGTCCTGTCTCGCTACGATGCTGACTGGTAAAAGACTGAACTGCTTCTGCCTGGTGGGTCCGACACTCACTTGCTATTCTCGTCGTTAGATCGGTGTTGGGAGCGTGGTGGTGCAGTATGCAAACTCTGGTAGCCCCTCAAGCTGAAAATGACACAAAGACACACTCGTAAGTTTCTGGAGATTTACTACCATACCTTCCCCACATGGCTTTCGGCCTAACCTTCTATGAAGATCTATCATCAGGCGAACACCTATCTGAAGGATACAGAAATCTGTTCTATTGTGGTTCCTTCACTCGGTGAGAAGAATAGATTACATATAGTACTAGACAAAAGTAATAGCCACAGATCCTGTCCCTACATAATCGTTGAAGTTTCATAGAAATGATGACAAATCAAATATGAATGAGAATTATACTGAATGAAGTTAACTGTTGTGAATCTCTCCGACAGTCAACGTGTATCAGAAACACCCATGTCGCACCCTATCTCCCTACTGAACAATAGAAATATACTATGATTAACTTATGTTGATCCCAGCGATCACGACAATCTACTCCTGACACTTCTAGCAATCACCACTTTACCATGAACCAAGACATCCAACAACCAAACTAGAATTCTATTCCGACTATCAAATCTAAACATCAAGAATTTTCGTTGAATCCAGAATTCTGAACAATCAATCATGAACTCAAATCTGCCAAGAGTTAGATTAACCCCACAAATTCCAAACAATCAAGATTGTGATTTAGACTATGAATTTTAAACAATCATAGCCTTGCAATGAACCAAGAATTCTGAATAACCAGGATTCTAATCGATTCAACGAGAAGTCTAATCAATGAAATTTCTAACAGGACCAGGAACTTTAGTATAACCAAGAGTTATAGGTCACAAGCGTCTGTACTCCTGTCCAGTGATTTTCACTGCCGTCACCGTACAATAATGGCGTGTGTCCTCGCTAGATGATAACAACACGTGTGTTACTCTATCTTGATGACCCTTGTCATCCATGCGGCTAGCTATATTTGTATTCTATGATTTCAACAATTCTACCGCGTGGGTAAACCATTCTAACATATATTACACCTACAAGCCTTCACTAACAATTATGAGTAATCACCATCACAGACAACAGGCTTTTGTACTCCTGCCTGGTGATTGTCTTGACAATCAACGTACAATCATTGCTGAAGTGATATCTAGATTCTAATACCACGTTTATGACAATGTTAGCAAGCCCGGCTTGTATCATCCATTGTTGGGTTCTGTATGTAAGCCTCTGGAAAAATGAATATTCTCCGACAGAACATCAATCCTACACGCTATGAAACATGCCATCCTGATTGAACGTTAATCTAGAGACACTAGAATCTACCACCTCGTAAATAACTGGTAATATCCTAAACAGTCTATCGAAATCTATAATAATAATAATAATAATAATAATAATAATAATAATAATAATAATAATAATAATAATAATAATAATAATAATTTTTTCCGCGTTTCCATTTTGTTTCAGGATATTGCGGTCAACATCAGCATCTTTCAGCTGTATGTTGATTCCTAGGCTAGATTACGCTCATCAGCACGCCACGACTTTCTGAGCGACCGGCTACATACTCTCATAAGTCACTGCCGCGACTCGAACCGCTTCCAATTCTCGTGCGCTCACGTCAACCACGAGAGTATTCGGTGTTTCGGAGAAAGAATAATAATAATAATAATAATAATAATAATAATAATAATAATAATAATAATAATAAAAATAAAAATAATTATAACTGACCCAGATTCCATGGCACGATGGGACATTGAGAATTAGCTGCAAGGTCCATATTGTCTTGACTAAACGGCACTCAATGGCCGATGTGCCCATTACCACAGCCATACATATGTTGATACATGATACATCCCACAGCCACACATTTGTTGAGATACGGTCCATCCCACAGCCACACATTTGTTGAGACATTGTCCATCCCACAGCCACGCATTCGGCCAGCTGACGTCACCAGCATGGGATCCAACTCCAGGTCGGCACGAGATTGTGTTGGCTGCTGTACCATGGTGGTACCAATGATGCTAGTGATGATAAACAGGTTGACAACAATAACGACAACGATAATGACGACGACAAAAACAACAATAATAAAACAACAACAACAACATCAACGACGTCGACAGTAATGAAAATGACGACAACAACAACAGCAGCAGCAGCAGCAGCAGCAACAACAACAACAACAACAACAACAAGAACAAGAACAACAACAACAACAACAACAACGCCTACTGCTACTAAAACCACCACCACCAACACCACCGCCACCACCACCGCTACCGCCTCCGCCGCCGCTGCCACCACTACTGCTGCTGCCACTACTACTACTACTACTACTACTACTACTACTACTACTACTACTACTACTACTACTACTACTACTACTACTACTACTACTACTACTACTAACAATAACACCAACAACAATAACAATAACAGCAGCTGTATATGTTCCCCAGTACTGATGCTCGCCATCTCCAACTTGTCAACAACAACCTTGGCAGACGTGGTGTCCCGTTACTTCCACCTTCAGCCGAACCCAAGACGGGGTCCCGTCCGCCTGGGTCCACCCTGGGTCGACAAGTCCCGGGCATCATGCGCCAGAACCTGCGTGAGAAAACACGGGAACTGCACCAGCTTCCTGTTCAACTCTCACACGGGGCTGTGTACCCCAGGCGCCTACATCAACGAGAAACAGCCGCTCCCGAGCTCGGCCGAGGGCAATTTCTTCCAAAGCTTCTATTGTGACACGTCACAGGGCTTCAGTGTGAAAACTTACGGGAACACAGTAGCCTGTGCGGCATTATTCGGGCCTGCTACTTACAATGACGCAGACGCAGACTGTCAGAGCAAGGGCGCCTACCTGATGTCCGTGAAAACGTGGGAGAAATATGAGCTCATGCAATACAATGTCACCGGAAACATAAATGCTTGGGTTGGAGGCGATGATATTCAGAATGAGGGCACCTACATCTGGAAGGAGGACGGGCAGCAGGTCAGCCCGGAAGAGAGGCAGAGCAAAATCTTTCTACCAGGGGAGCCTAACGATTACATGGGTGCTGAAGATTGTTTCACTATTTTCACCAACCTCGTGGGTCTCAATGACTACAACTGCTCGTATTCTCACTACTACACTTGCGAGATGCCGTATCGTTTATAGTGCTGGGCGCAGGTGTGCTTGTGAGATGCCATATACCACATAGAGCTGGAACATGTGTAGTTGTGAGATGCAATATAACACTATGGAGCTGGTAATAGTGTGATTGTGAGATGCTGTATCTTAGACATACTGTTGCTCCTTCTAGATCACGTTTCACAGCTCTCTCTCTCTCTCTCTCTCTCTCTCTCTCTCTCTCTCTCTCTCTCTCTCTCTCTCTCTCTCTCTCTCTCTCTCTCTCTCTTTCTCTCTCTCTCTCTGTTTCTCTGCCTCTTTCTCTGTCCCTCTCTCCATTTCTGTGTGTCTCTCTATCTCTCAGTCTCTCTATGTCTCTCTCTCTCTGTCTCTCTCTCTATACTATGCGTCTAGGTCTATCTCTCTGTGTCCCTCTATGTCTCTCTCTCTGTCTCTCTCTCTCTCTCTATACTATGCGTCTAGGTCTATCTCTCTGTGTCCCTCTATGTCTCTCTCTCTGTCTCTCTCCATCTCCCTCTGTTTCTATTTGTCTGTCTCTTTCTTCACTGTCTTTGCCCCCAGTCTCTCTTTCTCTCTCTCTCTCTGTTTCTCCCTCTGCTTGTCTCTCTGTGTGTTTACTTCTCTCTCTCTCTCTCTCTCTCTCTCTCTCTCTCACATTCTCTATCTGCTGTCTCTATCTCTCCTTGTGTCTCCATATGTCTCTTTCGTGTGAGATTATTTAAGCATAGAGACTGGCTTGTCATGTGAGAGTATTTTAGTTCAGAGACTGGTATGTCATGTGAGAGTATTTTAGTTCAGAGACTGGTATGTCATGTGAGAGTATTTTAGTTCAGAGACTGGCATGTCATGTGAGATTATTTTAGTTCAGAGACTGGCATGTCATGTGAGAAGGTCAGAGACTGGTATGTCATGTGAGATTATTTTAGATCAGAGATGGGTATGTCATGTGAGATTATTTTAGGTCAGAGACTGGTATGTCATGTCAGATTCTCTAAGATCAGAAACTGGTATGTCATGTGAGATTATTTGAATTCAGAGACTGGTATGTCATGTGATGTTATGTAAGTTCAGAAACTGGTATGTCATGTGAGATTATTTGAGTTCAGAGACTGGTATATCATGTGATGTTATGTGAGTTCAGAAACTGGTATGTCATGTGAGATTATTTGAGTTCAGAGACTGGTATGTCATGTGAGAGTATTTTAGTTCAGAGACTGGTATGTCATGTGAGATTATTTGAATTCAGAGACTGGTATGTCATGTGATGTTATTTGAGTTCAGAAACTGGTATGTCATGTGAGATTATTTGAGTTCAGAGACTGGTAGGCCATGTAAGATTATTTCAGGTCATGCTGAACTATTTGAGTTCAAGGATTGGTATGACGTGTTTTATCATGTTGTGTCATATTGTGTCATATTATGTCGTGATTTTGCCATGTTGTGTCATGTTGTGACATGTTGTGTCATGTTATGTCATGGTGTGTCATGATATGTCTTGTTGTGTCATGTTGTGTCATGTGATGTCGTTTTATGTAATGCTGTGTCACACTGAATCATGTTGTGTCATTTTATGTAATGCTGTGTGACGTTGTGTCATGTTGTGTCGTGTTGTGTCATGTTATATCATCATGTTGTGACATGTTGTTTCATGTTGTGACATGTTGTGTCATGTTATGTCATTTTGTGTCATGATATGTCTTGTTGTGTCATGTGATGTCGTTTTATGTAATGCTGTGTCATACTGAATCATGTTGTGTCATTTTATGTAATGCTGTGTGACGTTGTGTCATGTTGTCTCATGTTATATCATGTTGTGACATGTTGTGTAATGTTATGTCATGTTGTGTCATGTGATGTTTTATGCAATGCTGTGTCATACTGAATCATGTTGTGTCATTTTATGTAATGCTGTGTCATACTGAATCATGTTGTGTCATGTTATATCATGTTGTGACATGTTATGTCATGTGTGTCATTTTATGTCATGTTGTGTTATTTTGTGTCATGTTGTGTCATTGCCACACCTTTTCTCTCGCTCGTTCGTCCAAAAAGTATAGCAGACTCACAGAAGCAACACAGGAACTTGAGCAACCACAGACGTCCTTGATAATCGTACTTTTAATACATATAATTGCGACAGCTGACCATACCACAGTTCCCATATTGCTGGAAGGGCCAGTGATTCATAATATAATAGAATAAGAATACAATAATAATGTCAGACCTGTCGCTGATGCTCATTCAATAATGTTCGGATTAGCAATCGTTTCAGTGGACTGTCATTCCACGGCACTCAGGAATACTGCTTAACTAAATCACACTCACTTACGTCTCTTCTCAGTGGCTGGCGAGTAGTGACCTTGCGTTGACATTCCATGTTGAACTGCGAACACATTTCATGCAGTTCGGGTAAATGGTTTGACATAACTGTCGCTCGCAGGTTCTGGCTGTTATATCGATGGCCATCTTTTTATAGAACTCTGCGCTTTTACAAACCATTATCTCAATTCGCCATTATCACAATCAGATAAGTCTTTCATGACTTTTAATAAGAAACATTTCCTCACAGCAGAATATCTTCCGAACACTTCCTCTCACTGTCAACCCGCAGACCTGACTAATTTCAGTATTTCAGTTGCCCCCTTTCACGTGACCACCCTATTCCGGTCACGTGATACGCAACTTTCTTAAATAGTCTCCCTTAGCGCTATTCATCATCAAAATGCGCCCGATCTACGTTTGCACGCTTTATCAGAGCATGTCAGTTACTTGTTGTTGCGTGACTTGTTCTCACTTTTCCCTTTATTGGCCTTTTAGAATAGACCTTCTGTCAACCTGTCAGCTTATTGCTGTAAGCCTTATATTGCCTCATGGCAGTCATGTTGTGTCATAATGTATCATGTTGTGTCATGCTGTGTCGTGTTGTGTCATGTTATGTCATGTTGTGTCGTGTTGTGTCATGTTGTATCATGTTATGTCATGTTTGTCATGTTGTGTCATGTTGTTTTATGTTGTGTCATGCTATGTCATATTCTCTTATGTTCTGTCATGTTATGCCATGCTGTGTGATAATATAGCATGGTGTGTCGTGCAGTGTCATGTTATGTCATATTATGTCATGTTGTGTCACGATATGTCATGTTGTGTCATATTGTGTTATTTCATATCATGTTGTGTCATGATATGCCATATTGTGTCACGGTGTGTTATGTCATGTTATATCATGTTGTGTCATGATGTGTCATATTGTGCCATGTGATGTCATATCATATTATGTTGTGTCACGTTGTGCCATGTTGTGTCATGTTATAACATGTTGTGTCATATTGTGTCATTTTATGTCAGGATGCGTCATGATATGCGTCAAGATATCCTTTCTGACATACCGCTAATGACAGTCACTGAAGTATTCACTTACCTCAGTAAACTAAAAAACACAAACTCATCTGGGTTAGATGGAATCAGCAGTCGGATTCTCCGCTGTGCTGCGCCAGTGATCTGTGTATCACTAACCTATGTATATAATCAGTGTGTCACCAAAGGTCACTTTCCATCAGCTCTAAAAATCGCTAAAGTGTATCCTCTCCTTAAATCTGGTTCATTGGACAATGGTCTCCCGAACAATTATAGACCCATTTCTTTACTATCATCACTATCTAAACCACTAGAAAAACGCATCCATAAGGTAACATTACAGTATTTAGATCGCAACAAGCTTATAGTTGACAGTCAATCAGGATTTCTACCAAAATATTCTTGCCATACGGCCCTAACAAACATAATAGAAAATTGGCACCAGAATATAAATAACAACAATCTATGTGGAGCTGTGTTTATCGATTTCAGAAAAGCATTTAATATGATAGACCATGCCATGTTAATTAAAAAAACTAAAGACAATGAAAATTGGCCCTAATTTTATGACGCTAATAACATCTTTTCTATCAAACAGAAAGCAAGTAGTATCACATAATAAATCTCTGTCTCAAACCACTACCTTCAATACTGGAGTACCGCAAGGCTCTATTCTTGGCCCTCTATTATTCGCCATATATATTAATGATCTACCTTTGCATCTTTCGTCGTCCTGCGATCTATTTGCAGATGACTGTACAGTGTATACAAACGCTGAATGCAGTAACTTGCTGGAGTCGTCTTTGCAACAAGAATTAAATAATGTAGTTAGGTGGAGCTATGCGAACCGTATGCAAATTAACATCACTAAAACAAAATCTATGTTATTAACAACCAGACAAAGACTTCAGACTATAAATTCACACAGATCACTTCAACTTCACATCGATAACATGCCAGTAGAAAGTGTAATTGAGCAAAAAACATTAGGCCTCATCATTGATAGTAACCTAACCTTTAATCCTCACGTTCAAGCGCTGACTAAACAAACAGCGAAAAAAGTCTACCAACTCGCCAAAATTAAAAATTTCCTTGATGAGGACACAAGGAAAATATTCTATACGTCTCACATACAGACACATTTTGACTACTGCTCTACAATCTCGGACGGTTGTTCTAATTCAAGCACCAAGCGACTTTACTCACTCCAGAAACGGGCCATGAGTTTAATTTATAGCAAACATTTAACTGACAATCCTAGCCTGCATAAACGCCTTCAGTTACTATCACTCCGCAAACGTCTGCTTTTCAATAAGGCCAAACTAATTCAAAAAATCCTACATCGGAATGCCCCAAATTACCTTTGGCCATTGTTTGAATATAACGCTAGACACAGTAAACGATTAAATATATTACACATTCCGAAGCCTAGGATAGACTTATACAAAACAAGCTTAACGTACTCTGCAGCTCAGCTGTGGAACAATCTTCCACATGAAATAAAAGACATCACCAATCCCTATACATATAATCGCAAATTATTTGAACACTATCTCAGTACGGATTACCTTCCCCCTTAATAATAGAAGTAATAATATAATAAAACCCTAGTATGACAGCCAGTCCCCTTTTGGTAGGCCAGTATATGCCACATAGCTAATAACAAGTGCCACACCAGTTATTACTATTACTGAGTCGTGTAGTATTGATTTTTAATTTTTCCACATGCCTTTATAATGCATATCTTTTATATTGTTGCTGTTTTCAGTTAGCCTTGAATGATGTGTGAATGATATAATGTATGAAAGAGAGTGATAAAAGGGCAGAATGTTAGACGGGCCTGCGTGCCCAATTCTTAACCCTTTCAAAATAAAGTTTTGTTGTTGTTGTTGTTGTTATTGTTATGATATGTCATGTTGTGTCCTGTTTTGTCATGTTGCGTTATGGTGTGTCATGTTATGTCATGTTTTGTCGTGTTATGTCATGTTGTGTCATGATATGTCATAATGTGTCATCAGCTTTGAGTTAAGAGATTATTATGTCATGTTATTTCATGATATGTTATGTTGTGTCATCAGATTGTGAGTTCAGAGGTTGGTATGTCATGTTGTGTCATGATATGTCATGGTGTGTCACCAGCTTTGAGTTAAGAGATTGTTATGTCATGTTGTTTCATGATATGTTATGTTGTGTCATCAGATTGTGAGTTCAGAGGTTTTTATGTCATGTTGTGTCATACGATTGTTAGTTCAGAGATTGCTATATCATATTGTGTCATGTTATGTCATGTTGCATCATATTTTTTGAGTTCAGAGATTGATATATCATATTTTGTCATGTTATGTTATGTTGTGGCATCAGATTGTGAGTTCAGATATTGGTATGTCATCTTATGTCATGTTATGTCACGCTATGTCATTTTGTGTCATCAGATTTTTTTTTGAATTCAGAAATTGGTGTGTCTTGTTGTGTCATCAGATTGTGAGTTCAGAGATTGATATGTCATGTTGTGTCATCAGATTGAGTTCAGAGATTGGAATGTCATGCTACACAATCAACAGATTGTGAGTTCAGATATTGTTATGTCATGTTATGTCATGTTGTGTCATCAGAGTTCAGAGACTGGTATTGCATGTTGCATCATCAGATTTTGAGACGAGTGTACTGTTATCTGTTTTTCACACCTCACTTAAGCTCAGCTGTAGCTTTGTGGCTGTTCATGAACTTATCCTTGGGAGTAATGTGGCGATTTTTCCTTACATTCCACATCAAGGTCGCATATCACAGAGCAATTGTTAACCACAAAAACGAGAACTACCACGTGTCATCACCGATACATCTTTATGTGACTTGTATTGCACACACAATAAATACAGATCCCTTTTCTAAGCCAAGTGGAGTACTGTGTTGTGTGGGTGCGTATGTTATGTGTGTGTGTATTTGTGTGTGGGTTTGTGTGTATGTGGGCGTGTGTGATGGGTGTGTGTGTGATGGGTGTGGGTATGGATGTGTGTGGGTGTGCGGTTGTGTTTGTGTGTGTGTGAATTTGTGTGTATGTGGGTTTGTGTGTGATGTGTTGGTGTGAATGCTGGTACGTGTGGGTGTGGACGTGTGCGTGTGTGCGCGGGTTTATATGTAGGTGTGGGTATGTGTGATTGTATGTGAGTCAGTGCGTGTATGGGTGGGCGAATGTATGTGTAAGTAGATGAGTGTGTGTTGCGTGTGTGGATGATTGTGTGGGTGTGTGTATGTAGACGTTCTTTTGTCAATTTGTTTGCGTGTGTGTGTTTGTGGCAATAGCACTACCATTACCAGTTGTCTGCTACAGGTCTGCTCAACTTGCAATGATGATTCCCTACAGAAATTCGCACATTAAGCTACTCGCTTCCATCAACACTTTAGGGAGTATAAGAACCTGATTATTACTTCCACCAACCCTGTAGGGAGTATAAGAACCGGATTATTACTTCCACCAACACTGTAGGAAGTATAAGAACCTGATTACTACTTCCACCAACACTGTAGGAAGTATAAGAACCTGATTACTACTTCCACCAACACTGTAGGGAGTATAAGAACCTGATTACTACTTCCACCAACAATGTAGGGAGTATAAGAACCTGATTACTACTTCCACCAACAATGTAGGGAGTATAAGAACCTGATTATTACTTCCACCAACAATGTAGGGAGTATAAGAACCTGATTATTACTTCCACCAACACTGTAGGAAGTGTCAGAACCTGATTACTACTTCCATCAACACTGTAGGGAGTATAAGAACCTGATTATTACTTCCACCAACACTGTAGGGAGTATAAGAACCTGATTACTACTTCCACCAACACTGTAGGGAGTATAAGAACCTGATTACTACTTCCACCAACAATGTAGGGAGTATAAGAACCTGATTACTACTTCCACCAACAATGTAGGGAGTATAAGAACCTGATTACTACTTCCACCAACAATGTAGGGAGTATAAGAACCTGATTATTACTTCCATCAACAATGTAGGGAGTATAAGAACCTGATTATTACTTCCACCAACACTGTAGGAAGTGTCAGAACCTGATTACTACTTCCATCAACACTGTAGGGAGTATAAGAACCTGATTATTACTTCCACCAACACTGTAGGGGGTGTCAGAACCTGATTGCTACTTCCACCAACACTGTAGGGAGTATAAGAACCTGATTATTACTTCCACCAACAATGTAGGGAGTATAAGAACCTGATTATTACTTCCACCAACACTGTAGGAAGTGTCAGAACCTGATTACTACTTCCATCAACACTGTAGGGAGTATAAGAACCTGATTATTACTTCCACCAACACTGTAGGGGGTGTCAGAACCTGATTGCTACTTCCACCAACACTGTAGGAAGTATAAGAACCTGATTACTACTTCCACCAACACTGTAGGGAGTATAAGAACCTGATTACTACTTCCACCAACACTGTAGGGGGTGTCAGAACCTGATTACTACTTCCATCAACACTGTAGGGAGTATAAGAACCTGATTACTACTTCCACCAACACTGTAGGGAGTAGGAAGAACCTGATTACTACTTCCACCAACAATGTAGGGAGTATAAGAACCTGATTACTACTTCCACTAACAATGTAGGGAGTATAAGAACCTGATTACTACTTCCACCAACAATTTAGGGAGTATAAGAACCTGATTACTACTTCCACTAACAATGTAGGGAGTATAAGAACCTGATTACTACTTCCACCAACAATGTAGGGAGTATAAGAACATGATTATTACTTCCACCAACAATGTAGGGAGTATAAGAACCTGATTATTACTTCCACCAACACTGTAGGAAGTGTCAGAACCTGATTACTACTTCCATCAACACTGTAGGTAGTATAAGAACCTGATTATTACTTCCACCAACAATGTAGGGGGTGTCAGAACCTGATTACTACTTCCATCAACACTGTAGGGAGTATAAGAACCTGATTATTACTTCCACCAACACTGTAGGAAGTATAAGAACCTGATTACTACTTCCTCCAACACTGCAGGGAGTGTCAGAACCTGATTATTACTTCCACCAACACTGTAGGGAGTATAAGAACCTGATTATTACTTCCACCAACACTGTAGGGGGTGTCAGAACCTGATTACTACTTCCACCAACAATGTAGGGAGTATAAGAACCTGATTATTACTTCCACCAACAATGTAGGGAGTATAAGAACCTGATTATTACTTCCACCAACACTGTAGGAAGTGTCAGAACCTGATTACTACTTCCATCAACACTGTAGGGAGTATAAGAACCTGATTATTACTTCCACCAACACTGTAGGGGGTGTCAGAACCTGATTACTACTTCCATCAACACTGTAGGGAGTATAAGAACCTGATTATTACTTCCACCAACACTGTAGGAAGTATAAGAACCTGATTACTACTTCCTCCAACACTGTAGGGAGTGTCAGAACCTGATTACTACTTCCATCAACAATGTAGGGAGTATAAGAACCTGATTACTACTTCCACTAACAATGTAGGGAGTATAAGAACCTGATTACTACTTCCACTAACAATGTAGGGAGTGTCAGTCCCTGATTACTACTTCAATCAACAGTGTGGACAGTGACAGAACCTGGCTACTACTTCCATTGAGGGAGGTTGGAGTACTAACGAGCAGACGTGGCATGTAAGGGTAGCATGCTTGCTTGCCTGCCTTCCCGGAGGCCATGTGTTCAAATGCAGGTCTAGGCGTGTCTGTCATCAGTCAGAAATCCTGCCCCTGTTACTGTCCCTTTAACCCTAGCACATTCTAGTGGAGTGGCTCTCTGTCATCAGTCAGACATCCTGCCCCTGTTACTGTCCTGCATACATTTTCTGTCACATCGTAACCCCATCTACATTGTAAGCTTATCTACATTGCAAACCCATCTGTATTGTAAGCCCTTCTACATTGTAAGCCCATCTACATTGTGATCTTCCCCTTCTCATAATGTCAACCACATTCCACAAGTATATTGTCAACCACACACAACCATCTTGTCAGTCACACACAACAATCTTTTCAGCCACACACAACCATATTGTCAACTACACAACCATATTGCCAACCACACAACCCTATTGTCAACCACATAGCCATATTATCAACCACACAACCATTTTGCCAACCACATTCCGCAACCATCTGCTAATAACATATTTCTGGAAAATCAGAACTAAAGTTAAATAAATGTTACACATATATAGTTTATTGAAAATCTGAACAAAGTTATACAGGTCAAAAGAACTTGAGATCATTTATGTGCTTACAATCAACAAGTTTACACAAGTCAGCCTGAAGAAGATGGTGTTCATACAGGAGATGTTTGATGGTACCAGTCTTCATGAAAGCATCAAGATGTACCCACACAAGTTTACACAAGTCAGCCTGAAGAAGATGGTGTTCATACAGGAGATGTTTGATGGTACCAGTCTTCATGAAAGCATCAAGATGAATCCCACACAAGTTTACATAGCTCAGTCTCAAAAAGGCGGTGTTCACACAGGCGATGTTTGATGGTACCAGTCTTCACGGAAGCACCAAGATGAACCCACACAATGTTCCCAGGGGGCGCGCTGGCGGTAATGTCACCAATGTCATGGTTGATGCCTGACTCGTCGCTTGTCAAAGTGAGGTCAAGACTGGTCACCTATTGCTGCTGGCTCTCCGGCCGGTATAATGTGATATAATGTGATGTAATATGATATAATGTGATATAATGTGATGGGGCTACGATATCTCAGACCCGTGGCGTGAAACTATCTCGGGGCAAATGTAGTACTATTATGTGAGATAAATCTCTCTCTCTCTCTCTCTCTCTCTCTCTCTCTCTCTCTCTCTCTCTCACACACACACACACACACACACACACACACACACACACACACACACACACACACACACACACACACACACACACACACAGACGTTGAAGGTTACAGTAATAATTTCCCAAGAAGTCACAGATGAGTGGAAGCGCGCCTGTCTTCTCAATCTCGTTAAACCGCGACCTAGCATATGCAACGACCCTACACGGTATTTGTTGTAAGTTATTTACATGGAAAAGGTACTTGTATGTTATATATATGGAAAAAAGTATTTGCTGTATGTTATGTACGTGGGCAATGTGATTGTTGTATGTTATACACAATGACAAGGTATTTTTTGCATGTTACACACACGGACAAGGCATTCGTTGTATGTTATATAAATGGACAATGTATTTGCTGTATGTTATATACATGGACAAGGTATTTGCTGTATGTTATATACATGAACAAGATATTTGCTGTATGTTATATACATGAACATGATAGAGTATTTGATGTATGTTATATACATGGACAATGTATTTGCTGTATGTTATATACATGAACATGGTAGAGTATTTGATGTATGTTATATACATGAACAAGATATTTGCTGTATGTTTTATACATGAACAAGGTAGAGTATTTGATGTATGTTATATACATGGACAATGTATTTGCTGTATGTTATATACATGAACATGATAGAGTATTTGATGTATGTTATATAAATGGACAATGTATTTGCTGTATGTTATATACATGAACATGGTAGAGTATTTGATGTATGTTATATACATGAACATGGTAGAGTATTTGATGTATGTTATATACATGGACAATGTATTTGCTGTATGTTATATACATGGACAATTTATTTGCTGTATGTTATATACATGAACATGGTAGAGTATTTGCTGTATGTTATATACATGGACAATGTATTTGCTGTATGTTATATACATGGACAAGGTATTTGTTGTATGTTATATACATGGAAAATGTATTTGCTGTATGTTATATACATGAACATGGTAGAGTATTTGATGTATGTTATATAAATGAACAAGGTATTTGTTGTATGTTATATACATGGACAATGTATTTGCTGTATGTTATATACATGGACAAGGTAGAGTATTTGCTGTATGTTATATACATGAACAAGATATTTGCTGTATGTTTTATACATGAACAAGGTAGAGTATTTGATGTATGTTATATACATGGACAAGATATTTGCTGTATGTTATATACATGAACATGATAGAGTATTTGATGTATGTTATATAAATGAACAAGGTATTTGTTGTATGTTATATACATGTACAAGGTATGTGTTGCATGTTATATACATGAACAAGGTAGAGTATTTGATGTATGTTATATACATGTACAAGGTATGTGTTGCATGTTATATACATGAAAAAGGTAGAGTATTTGATGTATGTTTTATACATGAACCAAGTTATTTGTTGTATGTTATATACATGAACCAAGGTAGTTGTTGTATGTTATATACATGAATCAAGGTATTTGTTGCATGTTATATACATGGACAAGGTATTTGTTGCATGTTATATACATGAACCAAGGTATTTGATGTATGTTATATACATGAACCAAGGTATTTTTTGCATGTTATATGCATGAACCAATGTATTTGTTGTATGTTATATACATGAACCAAGGTATTTGTTGCATGTTATATACATGGACAAAGTATTTGCTGCATGTTATATACATGGACAAGGTATTTGCTGTATGTTATATACATGGACAAGGTATTTGTTGTATGTTATATACATGGACAAGGTAACTGTGTATGATATATAAATGGACATGGTATTTGTTGCATGTTATATACATGAACAAGGTATTTGCTGTATGTTATATACATGGACAAGGTAGAGTAATTGATGTATGTTATATACATGAACAAGGTAGAGTATTTGATGTATGTTATATACATGAACAAGGTAGGGTATTTGTTGTATGTTATATACATGAACAAGGTATTTGTTGTATGTTATATATATGAACAAGGTATTTGTTGTATGTTATATATATGAACAAGGTATTTGCTGTATGTTATATACATTGACAAGATATTTGTAGAATGTGATATACATGGACAGGATAATTGTTGTATGCTTTATTGTTTTTGTTGCAACGAGTTTTATACTAGTTGTCATTTACTTATAATATTTGAATGAAAATAATTCTCATCTTTGTATACAAACCAAAGTTCACTTTATAATCACCAAAGTTCCCTGTATTACAAAACACAGTTCCCTGTATTACAAAACACAGTTCCCTGTATAAAATCAATGGTTTCCATATAATAGCCATAGTTCCCATATGAAATTCATAGTTCTCAATATAAAGGCCAATTTTCCCTGCATAAAAGCCAAATTTCCTTGTATAAAAGTCATAGTATTCTATCTAAAAGACAGTTCTCTGAATAAAACCAAAGTTCTATATTAGCAAGTAAAGCCATATTTCTCGAGCATGTATAAAAGCCATGGTCTCTTGCTTGTCTAAAAGCCATAATTCTGGCATTTGTCGTTACAGTCCCTTGTGCTCGTGTACGTGCACCCACAATGCCGTGTAGGCCTTCCTGCTGAACTGACCGGGCCGAGTGGAGCCGACAATCTCCCTGACCAAATCGCTGGTAAATTCTTCTCGGGTTTCATCTGGTCTACTTCTGGCAATGGGCGAGCTCTGCATTCCTTCAACACCTTTCCTTGGAGCTTTCCCCTTGTTGTCGCTGTCAGATGTGTCCAGCTCGGCAGAGTGTCCCTCTGTAGGGTTCTGTCCCCGCTTTGATGCAAATACCTTTCTGACCAACTTGCAAAATTTAGGCAACACTCCTTTAACTGGTTTACTGTTCGCTTGAGGCAACTCTGTAGATGGTTTAATGTCTGCCTGGGACAACTCTGTAGATGGTGTAATGTCTGCCTGGGACAACTCTGTAGCTGGTTTAATGTCTGCCTGGGACAACTCTGTATCTGGTTTAATGTCTGCCTTGGTCAACTTTGTAGCTGGTTTAATGTCTGCCTTGGTCAACTTTGTAGCTGGTTTAATGTCTGCCTTGGTCAACTTTGTAGCTGGTTTAATGTCTGCCTGGGACAACTCTGTAGCTGGTTTAATGTCTGCCTTGGTCAACTTTGTAGCTGGTTTAATGTCTGCCTTGGTCAACTTTGTAGATGGTGTAATGTCTGCCTGGGACAACTCTGTAGCTGGTTTAATGTCTGCCTGGGACAACTCTGTATCTGGTTTAATGTCTGCAGGGGACAACTCTATATCTGGTTTAATGTCTGCAGGGGACAACGCTGTATTTGGTTTAATGTCTGCAGGGGACAACTCTGTATCTGGTTTAATGTCTGCAGGGGACAACTCTGTAGCTGGTTTAATGTCTGCAGGGGATAACTCTGTATCTGGTTTAATGTCTGCAGGGGACAACGCTGTATTTGGTTTAATGTCTGATTGGTGCAACTCTGTAGCTGGTGTAATGTCTGCAGGGGACAACGCTGTATTTGGTTTAATGTCTGCCTGGGACAACTCTGTAACTGGTGTTATGTCTGCCTTGGACAAGTCTGTAGCTGGTTTAATGTCTGCCGGGGGCAACTCCTCAACTGATGTACTGTTCTTGAGAAACTCTGCATCTGCTTTAGTTCCCTTAGACAGCCCCTCAACTTCACTTGCGTCCACATTGGATATTTCTTTACATGCTTTACTGTCCACCTTGGACATTTCTTTAGCTGCTTTACTCTCCTTCTTGGACAGCTTTTTAGCTGTTTTAATGTCCAGCTTGGACATTTCTTTAGCTATCTTGGACAGTTCTTTAGCTGCCTTACTCTCCTTCTTGGACAGTTCCTTAGCTTCCTTACTCTCCTTCTTGGACAGCTTTTTAGCTGTTTTAATGTCCAGCTTGGACATTTCTTTAGCTGCGTTACTAATCATCTCTAACGGTGACCTTTCTCGATACAACTCCAATTCCATCAGCTGACATTTACCTGCGTATAACTTTATCATCTGCTGGTATCTCAAGGCTAAGGCCGCGTCCTGCTTGCGAATATTCTGCAGTTCTTCAATTTTTCTGTCTCTCATATTCACTCCAGCAAGGAGGTCCTTGCACACGTAAACCATATTGTTCAAGTTCTGCCTCAGCAATTCCACCTCACACTCATCCCCTGCGTCCTCCAAGGATCGGTATTCCACAGATGTAGTAAATAGTTGTGATGCCCGAACCATCAATGCAGACCTTCCCATCGTGTCGACACAAGTTGTCTTCTTCTGTTGCTCTGTCTTTGAACTGCAAGGTCGGGAACTCATGTCCCACTGGAAACGAAAAAGCAGGAATTAGTGATGTAAAAATCACTTTTCTCCTAAGTAAAGTAAACAATTTATCAACCAACGTAACAAATGCGGATACACAGTGACATCCACAAACCGTATTAATATATACAAAACATACTTTGTCTCTATATGTTTATGTGTGTATGTTGTCGTGTGTATGTGTGTGTGTCTGTCTGCATGTCTGCCTGTGTGTGTCTATGTCTGTCTGCATGTCTGTGTGTATAGAAGATTATTAGTTTTGTTCTCCATATATTCTAGAGTAGAAATGGAGCGACAGGTACGGTCAAAGACACGAAGATTGTGCGTGTGTGTGTGTGTGTGTGTGTGTGTGTCAAGTACAGAAGACCATGCCCAGTGGGTAACCAGAACCCATCACACAAAACTATAAATAGCAAGACAATAACCTGCCAGTCGAGAAATTCGATGATGCATTATGGGATCTCCACAAGATCTTGTGTGAACATTCTCAGACAGAGATGGCACACACGATAAGAGGGGCGTCCCTACACAAGAACTTGTGTGGACATTCTCAGACAGAGATGTCACAGACGGTTAGAGGGGCGTCACTCAACAAGGACATTAGTGGAAGTTCTCAGACAAAGATGACAGAGACGGCAAGAAGGGTGTCCCTACACAAGGACATTAGTGGAAGTTCACAGACAGAGATGACACAGACGGTTAGAGGGGCGTCCCTATACAAGGACATGAGTGGACGTTCTCAGACAGAGATGACACACACTGCAAGAGGGGCGTTCCATTCTGTCACGCTGATCTCCACCCATGTTAATGGTTGACGTGTGTACTAGAGACATTTCTACGGTTATTTCCCCTGCAATAGTCGTGCTGTGAAACCCCTAGATTTATGTCCCTTTAATGGTCTATTGCTAACTAAGGAACAAGATCAACAACATATCTGCTTTAACTATCAGACAAAAGACCGGTGATTGCTGGCCGTGTGCTTGAATGTCAGAAAGAAGATCGCCAAAATGTCTGCTCTATATAGTAGACAGATTGAGTGCTTGAATGTCAGAAACAAGATCGCCAAAATGTCTGCCCTCTATAGTAGATAGATCGAGTGCTTCAAAGTCAGAAACGAAACCAGCAGATTAGCTTGTTCCCTAAACCGTGGATTGAAGTCTGTTCACCTCTGGTAATTTCCCCTTGTATCTCACACACAGAGGCCAGCCCACCACTGGTCCGTACACCCGTGTATTTCACACACAGAGGCCAGCCCACCGCTGGCTAGTGTACCCGTGAATCTCACACACAGAGGCCAGCCCACCACTGGTCCGTACACCCGTGTATCTCACACACAGAGACCAGCTCACCCCTGATCAGTACACCCGTGTATCTCACACACAAAGACCAGCCCACCGCTGGTTAGTGTACCCGTGTATCTCACACACAGAGGCCAGCCCACCGCTGGTCCGTACACCCGTGTATCTCACACACAGAGACCAGCCCACCGCTGGTTAGTGTACCCGTGTATCTCACACACAGAGGTCAGTACACCCGTGTATCTCACACACAGAGGCCAGCCCACCGCTGATCAGTACACCCGTGTATCTCACACACAGAGGCAACTTATAGCCGGGTATTACCCTAGATCCCCCCCACCCCTTACCCCCTTTACCTATGACCCAGCTGAAATCATGGTGCATCATTAAGTGTCGCTTGCACGCCGCTTGACGCGTGCTGTTCCCTGGAATATAGACTAATCTAGTGCTAAATGTGCCGGCTTCGTGGCTTAGGGGTTATGACTTTTCTCCGTAATCTCGTATACTCTCGTAGGTAACGTGATGACGGTGAGAATCAGCAGTGGTTCGAATCGCATCGGTAACTTATGGGTATGTGAGCCGGCCGCTCAGAAAGCAATGGCAAACTACTGAGCGTAATCTTGCCAAGAAATCAACATACAGCTGAAAGATGCTGGTGTTGACAGCGATGTCCTGTAAAGGATATGCAAACAAAGAAAAAAAGTGCTAAATGAAGCCTCGGGCATCATTGAGTGACATTTGTAAGAAGCCTGACGCAAGCTTTCCCTGCCTGAATAGACTCATCTAGTGCTAACTGACGCTTCGGGCATCATTGAGTGACATTTGTACACAGCCTGACGCAAGCTTTCCCCGCGTGAATAGACTCATCTAGTGCTAACTGAAGCCTCGGGCATCATTGAGTGACATTTGTACACAGCTTAACGCGTGCTGTCCCCGCGTGTAAAGACTCATCGACATTCAGTGGGCCATTTGGTGAGTTCAAGCCAGCCGCCTGGATTTAGCCGGGCATTCCCTGGTACCAATGTCATGCTGGGTCCACCTGGTGCTTCAGGGCAATTTAAAAATGGGGGTCCCGAGCACGTGACCAGGGGGTAAGTGTGAGGTCACAGCGCCAAAATCCGCTGCACAACATGATCATGTGCCAAGTTCTGGACAGGTCGCCGCTCTCATCACGGCGCCGACAAGCTTCGGTCTCCTGTCATTTCTCCTAGAGATGAAACCCCAGGAGACGATTCTAGAAGAGAGACTGTAGGACACAGCGACGACCCCCTGTTGAATAGTGGGTTCATGCGAGAAAGGTTTCTACGTTAATACTGTTGAACACCGGATGGATATATGGAAGAAATTATTTGTCTAGATTATTGAACACATGATAGATATATGGAAGAAATTATTTGTCTAGATTATTGAACACATGATAGATATATGGAAGAAATTATTTGTCTAGATTATTGAACACACGATAGAGTGGGCAAAAGAACAGGAAATGATTGTAGGAAACACCTGGTTCAAACAACACCCTAGAAGATTATGGACATGGAGGAGTCCTGATAGCAGGATTAGAAACCAGATTGACTACATTCTCATTAGCAGAAGATTTAGAAACGCCCTAACAGTAGCAAAAACAGTTCCCAGTGCTGATTGTTATATTGACCACAGATTACTCACAGGAACATTGAGGATAAAGTTGAAGAAAGTCAAGTATACAACAGGGAACACTAAATATGACTTTTGTACATTGAGTAATGACAAGGAAATACAAAACAAATTCAACATAGAAGTACAGAACAGATTTGAAATATTGTCTGATCTAGAGATCCTATTCCAGGATGTGGATGATCAATGGGAAATGTTAAAGAATTCAATCAATGTGGCTGCAGAAACAACTATTCCAAAATTAAAGAAGGTGGGTCGTAAGAAATGGATGACTGAGGAAATTTTACACTTAATGGAAACAAGAAGACTCAACAAAAATAATCCTGCCAAATATGAAGAAATTCACAGACAAGTCAGAATATTATGTAGGAAGGCAAAAGAATCATGGCTTGAGGAAAAGTGCTTAGAAATTGAAAAACAACACAACAGTCAAAATACCAAATTAGTGCACAAAAGAATTCAGGAACTTACTAATAAAAGAACAAGTACATCAACAGGCTGTCTAAAAACTAAAGATGGCAAAATCATAATAGAAAAAGATCAGATTCTAGAAGGAAAGGGTACAGTAAATGCTGTGTATATGCTGCGAACAGTTATTGAACGTGCTTTAGAAGTAAACAAGGATATACATCTTTGCTTTATTGACTACACAAAGGCTCTTGATAGAGTTAGACATGTCAACATTGTGGATATGCTTGCAGATCTACAAATTGATGGGAAAGACATTAGACTTATAAAAAACATATATTGGAAACAACAAGCTGCCATAAGAATTGATAATGAAGTAGGACAATACCAACCTATTTAGAGAGGTGTTAGGCAGGGATGTGTAATGTCTCCAGATCTTTTTTCCCTATACAGTGAAAATATTTTCAGAAATGTAGAAGACCTAAATGGAATCAGCATTGGAGGACGAAACATAAATAACATTAGATATGCAGATGATACAGTATTGATTGCAGACAATGCACAGGATCTGCAACAATTAGTAGACGCTGTGGTTGTACACAGTGAGCAGCTGGGGTTGGAATTAAATTGTAGGAAGACACAGGTTATGGTCGTCACTAGGAAGAACGAAGTACCACAATGTAATATACAAGTAAATGGGAATATTCTTCAACAAGTGAATCGGTTCAATTATCTCGGAACAGTCATAACATCTGATGGCAGATGCCTTGAAGAGATTAGAACAAGAATCGCCATTGCGAAAGTAGCCTTTAGCAAGATGAAAAACATTCTGACCAATAAAATGATGTCAATTGAAACGAGAAAAAGAGTGTTGAGGGGATACATAGAGCCTGTTCTTTTGTATGGATGTGAAACTTGGACAATGTGCAGTCAAGCTGAAAAACATCTGATGGCTGCAGAAATGTGGTTTCTGAGGAAAATGCAAAGAATACCATGGACAGATAGAAAAACCAATGACCAAGTACTACAAGAGACAAATGAAAATCGTAGATTGATTAGAGAAATTAGACGTAGACAGTCAAAATTTTTTGGACATGTTATGAGAAGAAATGGACTGGAGAACTTAGTGACAGCTGGCAAGATCGAAGGGAACAGACCAAGAGGAAGACCGAGAGGAAAATACCTGGATGGCTTGGCCACATGGCATGGACGAGACAGGAACACTGAGCTGATCCACGACTCTGGTGATCGAGTGAAATGGCGAATCATGACCGCCCACGCTTTCCGGCATGGCACATGATTGATTGATTAGATACATGGAAGAAATTATTTGTCTAGATTACTGAACACAACAGAGAAATAAAATCTAGTTATGTAGCACCAACAGTCAAAGATCAAGGCAGCTCCTCATCGAATGTCTTCTGTGACCGCCATAGGCGTAATTTATTCTAAGTCACGGGGTCACCGGATGGAATAATTTATCACATTTCTCAATATCCTTTCTGTTAGTAAATTATCATCGTCCGGTGCCTTACTCGCTAGCGTGGACAATCATGCCTCTTCACAAATTACGATCTCCGACGGCATGGACCAATTCGTGTGTTGACTCCCTTCCGTTGTCCTTGCGACACAGCTTCCCTCAAAACGTCCAGATTTCTCATTTTGGCTGTCGAATTAATTTTCAGCATTCTTCTATAAAACAACATCTCCAAGGCTTTTGGTGATTTATTTGCCTGTTTACCAACTGTCCAGGACTCGCAGCCGTATGTTAAAACTGGTTCCATGTAACATGCAAGAACTCTTTTCTACATTTCAATGACAGTGACTTATTGCACAAAATGTAAATTATAGTAGTTGTTAATATCTATGGATTCATTTTAAATATCTGTGTCGGGTAGATGACTGTATCCAGTGGCTGACCTCTTTCGTTACCGATAGGATTGGCAGAAAATTTTGCAAACGAGAAATGAAGACATTCCATAGAAGACATCAATGTACTTACACGAGTGGCTCCCAGAAGTCCATCGATGATCGTCTCTGGAATCTTGTCTTTCATGTTCATTCCGCCAGACGCCGTTGCTGTCATCAGCGCATCAACTCGACGGTCCATCTCTCCAACTAGACGGTTCAACTCTCTAACTTGATGGTCCGTGCCAGATAAAGTCAGGAAAACATCATTTATCACCTGGCCTGGGGTAGAGCGGCAGTCGCTGGAACAACAATCAGACACATACACTCACCACACGCATCATATGTGGCATTTTATTACTTGTAACACTATATATGCTAACATAGTACCTGTAACATATACATGTCAACACAGTACTTGTACCACAAACCTCAATACAGTCTGTCATTTTACTGCCTATTATACCTTGCGGTGTAGGACAGGGGGGTTTTGAGCCTGTGGAATTACGGCCGCTTGGCTAGTGCAGTCGCCGCGAACTGTACAGGTTAGAGTTTTCTTTTTGCCCCGGATAGAAAAAAAACTACGCCTTACCGAGGATTCGAACCAGGGTCTCCCGAAGGAGATCCCGGCGCTCTAGCCACTCGGCCAGCCGCTCCACCTCAATACAGTACTTGTACCATATACGGCAACACATTACTTGTGCCATATTTATCAATATATTACTGGATTGTAGAGAGGCAAAATACTGGGTAGTAGAGACAAAATACTGGGTAGTAGAGACAAAATACTGGGTAGCGGAGACAAACTACTGGGTAGTAGAGACAAAATACTGGGTACTAGAGACAAAATACTGGGTAGTGAGAGACAAAATACTGGGTAGTAGAGAGGCAAAATACTGGGTAGCTAGAGACAAAATACTGGGTAGTGAGACAAAATACTGGGTAGCTAGGAGAGGCAAAATACTGGGTAGTGGAGACAAAATACTGGGTAGTAGAGACAAAATACTGGGTAGTAGAGAGCAAAATACTGGGTACTAGAGACAAAATACTGGGTACTAGGAGACAAAATACTGGGTACTAGAGACAAAATACTGGGTAGCTAGAGAGCAAAATACTGGGTAGTAGAGAGCAAAATACTGGGTCGTAGAGACAAAATACTGGGTAGTAGAGGACAAAATACTGGGTAGTAGAGAGCAAAATACTGGGTACTAGGAGACAAAATACTGGGTAGTAGAGACAAAATACTGGGTAGTAGAGACAAAATACTGGGTACTAGAGACAAAATACTGGGTAGCTAGAGAGCAAAATACTGGGTAGTAGAGACAAAATACTGGGTAGTAGAGGACAAAATACTGGGTACTAGGAGACAAAATACTGGGTACTAGAGACAAAATACTGGGTAGTAGAGAGCAAAATACTGGGTAGTAGAGACAAAATACTGGGTAGTAGAGAGCAAAATACTGGGTAGTAGAGACAAAATACTGGGTAGTAGAGACAAAATACTGGGTAGTAGAGAGCAAAATACTGGGTACTAGAGACAAAATACTGGGTACTAGAGACAAAATACTGGGTAGTAGAGACAAAATACTGGGTACTAGAGACAAAATACTGGGTAGTAGAGGCAAAATACTGGGTAGTAGAGACAAAATACTGGGTACTAGAGGCAAAATACTGGGTAGCTAGAGACAAAATACTGGGTAGCTAGAGACAAAATACTGGGTAGTAGAGGCAAAATACTGGGTAGCTAGAGACAAAATACTGGGTACTAGAGAACAAAATACTGGGTAGTAGGAGACAAAATACTGGGTAGTAGAGGCAAAATACTGGGTAGTAGAGACAAAATACTGGGTAGCTAGAGACAAAATACTGGGTAGTAGAGGCAAAATACTGGGTAGTAGAGACAAAATACTGGGTACTAGAGAACAAAATACTGGGTAGTGGAAGGCAAAATACTGGGTAGTAGAGACAAAATACTGGGTAGTAGGAGACAAAATACTGGGCAGTAGAGAGGCAAAATACTGGGTAGTGGAGACAAAATACTGGGTAGTAGAGACAAAATACTGGGTAGTAGAAACAAAATACTGGGTAGTAGAAACAAAATACTGGGTAGTAGAAACAAAATACTGGGTAGTAGAGACAAAATACTGGGTAGTAGAGACAAAATACTGGGTAGTGGAGACAAAATACTGGGTAGTAGAGACAAAATACTGGGTAGTAGAGACAAAATACTGGGTAGCAGAGACAAAATACTGGGTAGTAGAGAGCAAAATACTGGGTAGTAGAAACAAAATACTGGGTAGTAGAGACAAAATACTGGGTAGTAGAGACAAAATACTGGGTAGTAGAGACAAAATACTGGGTAGTAGAGAGGCAAAATACTGGGTAGTAGAGACAAAATACTGGGTACTAGAGACAAAATACTGGGTAGTAGAGACAAAATACTGGGTAGTAGAGACAAAATACTGGGTAGTAGAGGCAAAATACTGGGTAGCAGAGACAAAATACTGGGTAGTAGAGAGGCAAAATACTGGGTAGTAGAGACAAAATACTGGGTAGTAGAGACAAAATACTGGGTAGTAGAGACAAAATACTGGGTAGTAGAGACAAAATACTGGGTAGTAGAGACAAAATACTCGGTAGTAGAGGCAAAATACTGGGTAGCAGAGACAAAATACTGGGTAGTAGAGGCAAAATACTGGGTAGTAGAGACAAAATACTGGGTAGTAGTGACAAAATACTGGGTAGTAGAGACAAAATACTCGGTAGTAGAGACAAAATACTCGGTAGTAGAGGCAAAATACTGGGTAGCGGAGACAAAATACTGGGTAGCAGAGACAAAATACTGGGTAGTAGAGGCAAAATACTGGGTAGTAGAGACAAAATACTGGGTAGTAGAGACAAAATACTGGGTAGTAGAGACAAAATACTCGGTAGTAGAGGCAAAATACTGGGTAGTAGAGGCAAAATACTGGGTAGTAGAGACAAAATACTGGGTAGTAGAGACAAAATACTGGGTAGTAGAGACAAAATACTGGGTAGTAGAGGCAAAATACTGGGTAGTAGAGACAAAATACTGGGTACTAGAGACAAAATACTGGGTAGTAGAGACAAAATACTGGGTAGTAGAGACAAAATACTGGGTACTAGAGACAAAATACTGGGTAGTAGAGACAAAATACTGGGTACTAGAGACAAAATACTGGGTAGTAGAGACAAAATACTGGGTAGTAGAGACAAAATTACTGGGTAGTAGAGGCAAAATACTGGGTAGCAGAGACAAAATACTGGGTAGTAGAGACAAAATACTGGGTAGTAGAGGCAAAATACTGGGTAGTAGAGACAAAATACTGGGTAGTAGAGAGGCAAAATACTGGGTAGTAGAGACAAAATACTGGGTAGTAGAGAGGCAAAATACTGGGTAGTAGAAACAAAATACTGGGTAGTAGAGACAAAATACTGGGTAGTAGAGACAAAATACTGGGTAGTAGAGACAAAAATACTGGGTAGTAGAGAGGCAAATACTGGGTAGTAGAGACAAAATACTGGGTAGTAGAGAGGCAAAATACTGGGTAGTAGAGACAAAATACTGGGTAGTAGAGACAAAATACTGGGTAGTAGAGAGGCAAAATACTGGGTAGTAGAAACAAAATACTGGGTAGTAGAGACAAAATACTGGGTAGTAGAGACAAAATACTGGGTAGTAGAGACAAAATACTGGGTAGTAGAGACAAAATACTGGGTAGTAGAGACAAAATACTGGGTAGTAGAGACAAAATACTGGGTAGTAGAGACAAAATACTGGGTAGTAGAGACAAAATACTGGGTAGTAGAGAGGCAAAATACTGGGTAGTAGAGACAAAATACTGGGTAGTAGAGAGGCAAAATACTGGGTAGTAGAGACAAAATACTGGGTAGTAGAGAGGCAAAATACTGGGTAGTAGAAACAAAATACTGGGTAGTAGAGACAAAATACTGGGTAGTAGAGAGGCAAATACTGGGTAGTAGAAACAAAATACTGGGTAGTAGAGACAAAATACTGGGTAGTAGAGACAAAATACTGGGCAGTAGAGACAAAATACTGGGCAGTATAGACAAAATACTGGGCAGTAGAGACAAAATACTGGGCAGTAGAGGCAAAATACTGGGTAGTGGAGACAAAATACTGGGTAGTAGAGAGGCAAAATACTGGGTAGTAGAGACAAAATACTGGGTAGTAGAGACAAAATACTGGGTAGTAGAGGCAAAATACTGGGTAGTAGAGACAAAATACTGGGTAGTAGAGACAAATACTGGGTAGTAGAGACAAAATACTGGGTAGTGGAGAGGCAAAATACTGGGTAGTAGAGACAAAATACTGGGTAGTAGAGAGGCAAAATACTGGGTACTAGAGGCAAAATACTGGGTAGTAGAGACAAAATACTGGGTAGTAGAGGCAAAATACTGGGTAGTAGAGAGGCAAAATACTGGGTAGTAGAGACAAAATACTGGGTAGTGGAGACAAAATACTGGGTAGTAGATAATAATATCCAATTGATTGTGTCCTCTTGTATTGTGTAATCAAGAGATAATGTCCTACTGATTATGTCCTCTTGTATTGTGAAGTCTAGCCACAATGCCCTATTGATTTTGTCCTCTTGTATATTCTAGTCTAGAGATAGTGTCCTTTTAACTGTGTCCATTGTTACCCGACGTGTGGCCAACAGCTATTGACCAGTTCTATGGAGTGTTCTCCTGTTCTACTCCCGAAGAGTAGGTGGACCCAGCCTGCAGTGGATGCCATGGGACATCCTGGGAAGGGTGGGTGGACCCAGCCTACAGTGGGTGCCATGGGGCATCCTGGAAAGTGTGGGTGGACCCAGCCTACAGTGGGTGCCATGGGACATCCTGGGGAGAGTGAGTGCACCCAGCCTGCAGTGGGTGCCATGGGACATCCTGGGAAGTGTGGGTGGACCCAGCCTACAGTGGGTGCCATGGGGCATCCTGGAAAGTGTGGGTGGACCCAGCCTACAGTGGGTGCCATGGGATATCCTGGGAAGTGTGGGTGGACCCAGCCTACAGTGGGTGCCATGGGGCATCCTGGGAAGTATGGGTGGACCCAGCCTGCAGTAGGTGCCATGGGACATCCTGGGACATAAAGGCGGACGGCATGGCAGTGGGCACGTCACCCATCGGGTGCCGAGTGCTCCAGACAAACATGGCGCCAGCAAGATGGTTTCAATACGCATCAAAACACGAGTTTCTTGTGTGTTCACATCTAAAGTTTGGGTCCGCTGACTGCCTTATGTCCTCTTTGTCTTCTTTCTTAAAGCTTGTGGGGCTGAGTCCGTGAGACGGGGTCAAGGAGACAAAGTCCGCAAGACAGTCACTAAGACAGTCAGTAAGTCAGTTATTAATAAAGACAGTCAGTGAGCCAGTTAGTACTACAGAGTCAGTGAGACAGTCACTAAGACAGTCAGTAAGACAGTCAGTAAGACATTCAATGAGACAGTCACTAAGATAGTCAGTAAGACAGAGTCAGTAAGACAGTCAGCAAGACAGTCAGTAAGACATTCAGTGAGACAGTCACTAAGATAGTCACTAAGACAGTCAGTAAGTCAGTTATTAATAAAGACAGTCAGTGAGCCAGTTAGTACTACAGAGTCAGTGAGACAGTCAATAAGACAGTCAGTAAGACAGTCAATAAGACAGTCAATAAGACAGTCAATAAGACAGTCAGTAAGACAGTCAGCAAGACAGTCAGTAAGACAGTCAGTAAGACAGTCACTAAGACAGTCACTAAGACAGTCAGTAAGTCAGTTATTAATAAAGACAGTCAGTGAGCCAGTTAGTACTACAGAGTCAGTGAGACAGTCACTAAGACAGTCAGTAAGACAGTCAGTAAGACATTCAATGAGACAGTCACTAAGATAGTCACTAAGACAGTCAGTAAGACAGTCAGCAAGACAGTCAGTAAGACATTCAGTGAGACAGTCACTAAGATAGTCACTAAGACTAGAGTCAGTAAGACAGTGAGTAAGACAGCCAGAAGGACATTCAGTGAGACAGTCACTAAGACAGTCGGAAAGACATTCAGTGAGACAGTCACTAAGATAGTCAGTAAGACAGAGTCAGTAAGACATAGTAAAACAGACACACATAATCACGCGGTTAAACACATACACAAACAAACAGACAAACCACCAGACACACGAACATACAAACGAACACAGAAGCAACGTCAGAGAACACACACTGGAGACTCACCCAGACAGCGAATAGCGGCCACGATATGAAGCGCCAGTTCTCTTCTCTGTGTCCATGATGATTTGTGAGAGGTGTAAATGAACAGGTCAAACCTGAAACAGGAAAACCAGATCTGGAACTTTGTGCGGACAATGATGAAGCCACGTCCTGGTCCTCTCACACACACACACATACAAACACAGCCACCCACATACACCCACACAGACAACAGTGACGGTAGCAGCAGCAGGACGGAAGCTCAAGTGAGTCACATTTTCAAAAACGATCTTGTGGCAATGTGGGTTCACCCCATGCCCACTGGGCTGACAGACGAGTGCCACTGCGCCACCTCGGCTTCCTGATATATGGTGCTACACCCGTGCGTATCATAAATAGGACTTCATGTGTGCACACACAATGTTTGTTACGCTAGAAATGAAATACAGCAATATCAATAAGAACTGGGCTGGGAGACTCAAACAACAATATGTCTATATTATACTATACATGGACAATAGCGGACGCGTCTGTGTCATGCTAGAAGACTACTCGGATAATGTCAATTGTGCGGTCGGGGGCGAGTTAGAAGCCTACGCTCATCGTCTGCTAAGTGAATGAAAGACTGACCACGTGTTCCCCAATCAAACAGACCTATAAACGGTGATGGTTCCAGACTCGAGACCTGTCTTTCCAATGGAGACTGTCCAGCCCACACGCTGGCACCAACATCAACACATCGCTGGTCATGTGATCAGCTGCTTCCTGCCCGCGGCTTTATGTACTCACTCAAACACAAATAGTAATATAGACAGAGTTCACTGTCAGTCTGAAATGACCGCGGGGATAACAGATGTCCCACATTCGAACAACTTCTGTGACTGCGCTGTTTTAATTTGTTTTAGCTCAAGTTATACTCAATTATTCACGTCAGATGAGATATAACTAATAGCTGAACATTATTTACATTTACTCCTATTATATTTACTTTTCTCACCGTACGAATTAAACGTAATTATTATTATTATTATTATTATTATTATTATTATTAGCTGTTGCCGCGTAGTCAGAATATGGATCTCTACACGGGGGAGTTAATCCCCAGCCAAGCTCAGAGCTGTAAAATAATATTGCTAGCCTGCTCACAACGTGGCGACTGCTCTGGCAAGTGATCTAAGTGGAACATTTACTAGGTTTTAGAAATCAATACAAACATCTTGTGTCCTGCAAACTGGCTTAGGCCTTTACGTCGCTGCACAGATCCAGGTACTTATTGGGGATCAAGTCTGGTGGTGACATTCCTCCATGCCACTGTCTCAGTCTATCCAGCATCATTTCTCTCGGTCTGTCTGTGTTTCTTCTATTACTGTTCTTTCCAGTCGTCGAGATATTCTCCATTGCCTCATCTCTCATTACATGACCGAAGAGTGCTTATTGTCTGTGTTGTATAGTTGTTTATGTAGTGGTTTAGTTAGTTAGTTAGTTAGTTAGTCGACAGATCATCCTCATTGCACATCGAACCATTCAGTCCATAAGTGCTCGGATCCCCTCCTCAGCAAATCCCGCAACGTGTAGCGGCTAACGACGCCAGTTCTGTGTTGGTTTATAATCTTCTTTGGCTTCCTGCGTAGTGTTCTTGTTTGGCCACCCCTCTTTTAATTTGCTGCTCTCGCAGTCTGGCCATTGTTGTAGATTCACAGTCATCACTTGGTTCTCGCAAAAGTCTTACTTCTCGTAGAGCATTCAGAATGTCGGCCTGGTCCATGGCGCGTCCGCCCTCCACAGTAGCCTCACCTGCGAGCTTGTCAGCCCGCTCATTTCCTTGTACTCCCGCATGCCCTGGCACGAAGATGAAACTAATCTTTGCCAGTCGAGACCGCTCCAGAGGCAGCAACCATTCTCTTCGGATCGACCCCTCCTCTATCCTCTTGATCATGTTCATTGAGTCGCTAAGGAAACAAGCCCTAGTGAATGTCTGTGTCTCGAGCCATGTTATTGCTTTACTTACTGCCATGACTTCCATGGTCAGGCTACTTGTGGTTTCAGTGAAAGCACCAGAGTCCTCCTTCACAATTCTCCCTCCGGCCCGAGCTGTAAAGGCCCATGAGCTTCTCACATGTCGGACGACCGACCCATCTGTGTAGATGTCAAAGACTGGAACGTAACCCCTCCACCGGGAAGAGCAGTCAGCCTCGATGAGACCAAGAGGTGATACGGTGCCCCGAGGTAAGGGCAGGGGGATATGGTGAAATGGGAGATGGGTAACTGGTTCTCTCATGAGACACGGAGGCGTTGACCAGAGGGTTAGCACTCTGGTCACGACAGCATCCCGCCTACATGATAGCCACGAACGCCACTCAACAGGAGAAGCTAAGGTAAGCGTGGCGAGTGGCCTGACACGCAAAAGGCAAAGGACGATTCAAGGTCCCTCCGCGTGGTGTGTAACCACGCGAGGAGAATCGGCAGACGGGAGACGGGACTTGTAGTGTTCACATCGTAGAGTAGTCGATAGGAGTTTTGTGTAACCAAATAGATAGAGAATTAGCATAGGCTTTAGAAAACTAGTGATAGGCAATTCTGTGGCTTTGTGTGTGGGTTTAATAATAGCGACTGTCATATAATTGTAACGAGCCAACGGCAATAAAATGTACCATGTATTTTCCTCGCACACGACTTGCAAGTTTCTTGTATGGTGTGGGAGAAGAATCCGATGATGCCTGGCACATGAGTTGTTGACAGGCAAGGATTAATGTGGTGTCAGAAGTGGTGCTTAGACGAAAAGTCAAGCTAATCCACTCTTCCACGGCTCCAGACTAGGGTTTGATTTGTGTCAGTGACGGTAATTTGTGCAGACAAGAACAAGTTGCGGGCTAAGATTGTGCCTATCGTGACGAAATATATTGTGTAATTGTGTTTATTAAATTATTGTTTAGTTAAATCATGTGTTCTTCAAGATTGTAAGTATTGATATTCTTATTTCTTTCCATTTATTTATGTATTTACCTATTTATTTATGAATAATTACCAAAGATGATTCATGGCGGAGCGATACACAGCCAGCCGACATTATAGATTTTTGCAAGCTAAAAATAGCGCTGCGCGTCTGACGTAGGATAATTGACAAGCAGTTTTCCTACGCCATTTGCATTCAGCATTCAAGTGTTTACAAAATCGCCAAGCTGCTGCCCGCCTGAATCTGTACATTAGATTATTTATTATTTGTTGATTTAAGTTAGTAATTGAATATATTTATTTATTTAAACATTATTATGATATTTTTATTTATTTAAAAGCAGTTATGGATAGTTTTGTTCGTACTTTTTCTTCGTTTACTGTCACGATGGGACTACTTTCTGGCTATGCAAATTAGACTTGATTTGCACAACACTTACATAAACTAAACTAGGATAGTGACCGCGTCACCGTCTAGCGAATTCTCGAAAATCAACCTTGTACTTCAGCCTCAACAGCAGCCGGATTTTCTTGTCTGCATTTTCTATCTAGTTGGATGCAAACTGAAAAGGATGTGCAGAAGTCTGTTGGCACTCGCACCCACTCCTCGCCAGGTTCTAAGTCCTCAAGTGAACACACCTGTTGAAGAATGTCTTCGGCTTGACCCATCCACGACCGTCCTCTTTTTAACCTGCTGCCCTTCACCTTCCTAATTTCACTATGCAGTGGATGTTGTGTGTTTGCGTTAATTCTGATGTAGGAGCGTGCCCTGCAAACTTGTATTCTCTCTTCAATGGTTGGAAAATCAAGAAGGTAGCGCATCGCCCTGCATGCTGTATCTCTTGTACATCCAAGAATAATGCGCATAGCTTCATTCTGTATGTAGTGGTTTAGTTTCATTAGCCTCTCCCAGGCAATCGTTAATTTACTCTGGCAGTCCAAGGAATTCGCAACATTACCCTCTCCCAGGCAATCGTTAGTTTACTCTGGCAGTCCAAGGAATTCGCAACATTACCCTCTCCCAGGCAATCGTTAGTTTACTCTGGCAGTCCAAGGAATTCGCAACATTACCCTCTCCCAGGCAATCATTAGTTTACTCTAGCAGTCCAAGGAATTCGCAACATTACCCTCTCCCAGGCAATCATTAGTTTACTCTAGCAGTCCAAGGAATTTGCAACATTAGCCCAAGAACCACATCTCCGTTGTTTTCAAGCTCTTCCTAATTTGTCTATTGCTCTCCATGATTGACTGCCATACAAAAGACAGGTTCTATATATCATTTGAGTACACTGAAGACTGTGAAACTCACCCGAATTATAAATAACGCGATGAGCACAGACGGGATCGGCAATTACAGGTTAATCAGAGAAAACCTTGGCAATTTACTGAGAGACAAAATGGGCAATTTACTGAGAGACAAAATGGGCAATTTACTGAGAGACAAAATGGGTAATTTAATTAGCGATAAAATGGGCAATTGAATGAGAGACAAAATGGGCAATTTACTGAGAGACAATTGGCACTTTAATGAGAGACACAATGGACAATGTAATGAGAGCCAAAATGGGCAATTTAAAGAGAGATAAAATATTAACTTTAATAACTGATAAAATGGGAATTTTAATGGCAGAGAAAATGGGAACTTTAATGACAGACAAAACGGGAACTTTAATGACAGATAAAATGAGAAATTTAATGACAGATAAAATGGGAAATTAAATGACAGAGAAAATGGGAATTTTAATGACAGAGAAAATGGGAACTTTAATTACATAAAATGGGAACTTAAATGACATAAAAAATGGGAAATTTAATTACAGACAAAATGCGAAATTTAATGAGACAAAATTGACAATTTAATGGGATACAAAATGGACAATTTAATGAAAGACAACATGGGCAATGTAATGAAAGATAGGAGGGTACGGTTGAAGAAGAAAAGGTAGACAATGATACAAGTGGGAAGATAGGTTGGGGTGGCTGAAAGGTTTACTACATGGACAAACAACATATCACATAAAGTGAATACGTGAACTATATCCATAAAGTAAATACGTGAACTATATCACATACAGTGAATACATAAACTATATCACATAAAGTAAATATACATAAACTATATCACATAAATTAAATACATGAACTATATCACATACAGTGAATACATAAACTATATTTTGGCTGAAATAAAAGATATTAGAGAAATCAAGAATGGCCGACGAGATGTCTATACAGAAAGATATTCAGTCAAGTTATAGTGATAAATCAACTTACCAAAACTACCAAACTCAGTGAAATAATATCAACACACAACTGTCGCCTTCTTGCTACTCCTTGCAAGAACTTAGAAATGACGGGAAACTCCAAACTAATCGCCTCAATCTGCGGAAACAAGGCTTGTGTACTTATAAACAGGTATATCCGGGGTACACTGACCAATCACATTTAAATTTACATGGCCGCCACTCCTATGACATCTGCCAAGTTATGTCCAGTGACCGTCCAGCCCAGGTGGGCTTTGTTATGTAAGATGCAAGAACCCCCATTCCTGTCAACACCCACACACCCGCAACACACACACGCATGGACGAGTCTCATACATGTGGACCATATGAACAATACGGGCGTCATTCATGACGGGAGAATTGTGTAAAACGTCACGATGGCCGCCATGTTTCACACGTGCTTCCCCCAAATCCAAGTTAAAGAAACTGCAACGCCTGTCGGACATTGTTATACCAGAGAGTGCAAAATGGGGTATTTCATAAAAACATCAAGACAACCGAAGGAAGCTATGGTTATATCAAAGAAGTATGAATGAAAACAAAATATGGCCAGACAGCACGACGAAAAGAAAGCGCGCGCGCGCAAGCACACACACACACACAGATATAGACACAAACAAACACAGATATACACACACAGGCGAACGCGTCGAGCCAAAACTGTATCCACGTCGTTGTTCATTGACACAACACCAAGGCGTGTGACAATAATAGAAAATAATAGAAGAAAAACGCCTCCGCGTTTACATCCTGTTTCAGGATATTGCGGTCAACATCAGCATCTTTCAGCTGTATGTTGATTCCTAGGCTAGATTACGCTCATCAGCACGCCACGACTTTCTGAGCGACAAGCTCCATACTCTCATAAGTCACTAGCGTGACTCGAACCACTTCTAATTCTCGTCCGCTCACGTTGACCACGAGAGTATTCGGGATTAACGGAGAAAGCTGCTAACACCTCGGCCAGGCAGCCGGCAACTTAACCCAGTTGATCATGCCAAATATCTATAGTCAATCATTCCATCTGGTGGGAGGTGCGTGACAGAGATTACGAGTCGACAGGGTCAAGCGAAGCATTATCTGAAACAGGCAAAGATAGCTTAAGCTAACTCGCAATTGTTGAATGTCATCGAGAGAGGCCTGAAATGCTACATAGAACCTGTCCTGTTGTATGGCAGTGAATTGCCGAATCTGAAAGCACTAATTAAGACAAGCTTAAAAACAACAGAGATGTGATTCTTACGACGAATGTTATGGCTTTATTAGACTGTCAGAGTAACTAACAGTAATGGGCATCGCTATTGAAGGAGAAACATTACATACGATAATTAGAAAACGACAGGCAACATTCTTTAGTCACGTGATGAGAAGAGAAGCATTGGAGTAAATGGTGACAACAGGAAAGGGGGAGAAAGAGGGGAAGGATGAGAGAGTGACACAGGGGAAAGAAAGCGAGAGAGAAGGGGTGAGAGAGAGGGAGAGAGAGATGAGACAGAAAGAGAAAGAGAGAGAGAGAGAATGGAGAAAGAGAGATAGAAGGGGAGAGAGAAGTGGGGAGGGCGGGAGGGAGTGAGAGAGAAGGAGAAGAAAAAGGGACGACAGAGGCGCGAGAGTTAGAGAAGGAGAGAGACGGGAATATGAGAGAGAAAAGGAGAGAGAAGAGACAGAGATAGAGAGTAGGGAGAAAGAGGCAGGAGAGAGAGAATGGGAGAGAGAAGAGGGAAAGGGAGTGAGCGAGAGAAGCGGGATAGAGTGATGAGGAGAGAGAGAGAGAGAAGGGAAGAGAGTGAGAAATAAGCGGGGTAGAGAGAGCGAGAGAGAGAGAGAGAGAGAGAGAGAGAGAGAGAGAGAGAGAGAGAGAGAGAGAGAGACTATGTATGAATGAAAGTATGTTTGTTAGTGTGTGTGTGTGTTAATGTGAGTGTGTGTATGTGTGTGTTTGAGGGAATGTGTGTATGTGTGTGTGTTAATGTGAGTGTGTGTATGTGTATGTTTGAGGGAATGTGTGTATGTGTGTGTTAATGTGAGTGTGTGTATGTGTATGTTTGAGGGAATGTGTGTATGTGTGTATTAATGTGACTGTGTGTATGTGTGTGTTTGAGGGAATGTGTGTATGTGCTTTTTTTAAACCATGACTCCCTTTGAGCTCAAGTGTAGTTCTAATGCACTTGACTGATTTTTGCATGTGGATTTGCTTTCGCAACAACGAGTGTCCCTCGCCATCAAGCAAACCCTCCCCGACTTCAGAAGTACTTGCAATTTACGTCCACTGGTCAGGGACGAGAAGTCGATATTTTAGTTCAACTGACCGTTGTGGGGATAGAAGCCGCTACTCAGCATCATCACACCGGAAGTTTAAGAACGAACGCGCTTATCCATTCGGTTCTGCTAACCTGTGGGATGGTGTGTGTGTATGTGTGTGTGTGTGTGTGTGTGTGTTATTGAGTTGGTGTATCACTGTGAGTGTTTGTGTACATGATGCATGTACGTATGTATGCATGTGTGTATGTAGGTGTGCATGTGTGTGTTTATGCATGTGCGAGTGAGTGAGCAAGTGTGTGTATGTATGTATGTGTGTGTGTCTGTGTGTGTGTACCTGCCTGGCTCATAACATGGTAATATGGATTGTGTATATTCACAACATTCAAGTGAATATGTTTTTATCTATATGAATGCAACATGCACAACAGATTATAATTGATGTACGAAAGATGGGTGATTGAAAGGGCCGAACGTAAGACCGTCCTGCATACTCAATTTGAACCCTTTGAAGAGTTTTACCTTCGTTCGTTCGTTCGATGGTTCAAACTTGAGACTGTTACTATGAGACACACACTCAGGAGTCTCCACAGTGAGAAACACAAGGAAGTACACATATGCTCTGTGGGTTAGTTTTCTATTTGTGACATGTTGTCTGGGCACACTGTTTCGAGATTATCATCGGTGTATTGTTGCCTTATCCCGACTGCGGACGGAGTGTTACTGTGGGCAACATTCACTCGGAGAGTCCCCCCCCCCCTCCCCCCCCCCCCCAGTTTATCAGCCTCACCTGAGCAGAATTTTAGCTCCTTTTTAAAAATTTTTTTTCCGGGGGGATAAGGGGAAAAAGTGGAAAAAGGGCGACATAAAATTTG
>JACEFZ010004278.1:0-7500 GCA_014155875.1 Cepaea nemoralis
TAACTAACTATATAAAAACCCTTGGGAAAAAAAAATTCCTCTACACAAGTTTTCCCTCCAAAAATCCGCAGCTCTAACCCCCGGGAGGCAATTTTCCCAAAAAAACTTTGCCAAAGGGGTGCCCTTTTCGGGCTAAAAGCTTTAGAAGCCCCTGGGGCCCCCCTTTACTTATACCCTCACCATCACCCATCCCCTAATCTTCATCATCCCTTGGGGCCCTGCCGATAAGGGGGGGGTGGGCCCGGGTTTTGAATCTCACGCCCAAACCCCCAAGTCGTGGATCAGCTCAGTGTTCTTGTCTCGACCATACCACGTGACCAAGCCATCCAGGTATTTATCTCTCTGCCTTCCCCTTGTTCCCTTCTCTCTCGATTTTGCCAGTTGTCACCAAGTTCCCCAATTTATTTCTTCTCATTTCGTTAATCTTATACAGCAACAAGTAAACCTAAAACAAAAACAGCAATATGCGTAGAGAGGCGTAGCTCAGCGCACGGACACAAGGCAACGGGAGAAGGATATAACTGTCTTCTTGCTGACCAGAGAGAATAGGCAGCAGACGGGATGTCATGACCACAGGAAGTTGCCACTGACCAGCGAGGATAGGCAGCAGACGGGATGTCATGATCACAGGAAGTTCCCACTGACCAGAGAGAATAGGCAGCAGACGGAATGTCATGACCACAGGAAGTTCCCACTGACCAGAGAGAATAGGCAACAGACGGTATGCCATGATCACAGGAAGTTCCCACTGACCAGAGAGAATAGGCAGCAGACGGAATGTCATGACCACAGGAAGTTCCCACTGACCAGAGAGAATAGGCAGCAGACGGAATGTCATGACCACAGGAAGTTCCCACTGACCAGAGAGAATTGGCAGCAGACGGGATGTCATGACCACAGGAAGTTGCCACTGACCAGAGAGAATTGGCAGCAGACGGGATGTCATGACCACAGGAAGTTCCCACTGACCAGAGAGAATAGGCAGCAGACGGGATGTCATGACCACAGGAAGTTCCCACTGACCAGAAAAGATAGGAAGCAGACGGGATGCCATGATCACAGGAAGTTCCCACTGACCAGAGAGAATAGGCAGCAGACGGGATGTCATGAACACAGGAAGTTTCCACTGACCAGAGAGGATAGGCAGCAGACGGGATGTCATGATCACAGGAAGTTCCCACTGACCAGAGAGAATTCATTATAGATTCTGTCAGGGTGCTGTTCGTCCATCTCTTGATGTTATCTTCCCACTTGTATCGTTGTCTACCTCTTTTCCCTTGCCTTAAACCTTACCTTCCAGTATGGTTTTATTAAGAGTGTTATATCTTTTAACGTTGTCGAAATAATTCACTTTCCTATTGTTTTATTCCGTTTGTTTTTTAGAACTTCTGTATTTGATTGTTGTTGTTTCCATGAAATGCGACATAATCGTCTGTATATCCACAACTGCAGGGCCTCTATTCGACTTTTTAATTGCTTGTTCATTGTCCAGGCTTCCGCGATATACAGTAACATTGAATGTACTTACATTTCGACAATTCTCATTTTAAAATGTTGTTAATCTCTCTAATTTGTTGGACATGTTATGAGAAGAAATGAATTGGAGAACTTAGTGACAACTGGCAAGATCGAAGGGAACAGACCAAGAGGAAGACCGAGAGGAAAATATCTGGATGGCTTGGCCACATGGCATGGTCGAGACAGGAACACTGAGCTGATCCACGACTCTGGTGATCGAGTAAAATGGCGAGTCATGACCGCACATGCTTTCTGGCATGGCACATAATTGATTGATTGAATCTCTCTAAATGTTAATGCTGATTTCATGTTGAAGACATCTATGTCCACTCCTATTCTTTTTTTGATTTATGTTTCACTTCTGCCATCATCTGTTATTACATGTGGGAACATGTGGGTGGGGTATGTGTGTGTGGGTGGGGGATTTTTGTGGTGTGTGGGTGGGGGTATGTGGGGTTTGTGGGTGAGGGTATCTGTGTGGGTGTGGATATTGTGTGGTATGTGGGTGGGGGATATGTGTGTGGTGTGTAGGTGGGGATGTGTGGTGGTATGTGGGTGTGGGATGTGTTGGTGAGGGATATGTGTGTGTGGTGTGTGGGATATGTTGGTGAGGGATATGTGTGTGTGGTGCGTGGGTTGGGAATATTGCGTGGTAGGGGATGTATGTGCTGTGCGGGTGGGGGATGTGTGTGGTGGGGAATTGGGTTAGGGCATGTGTGGGTGGGTGGGTGGTGGTGGTGTGTGTGAGTGGATTGGGGATGTATAGGTGGTTAGGGATATGTGTGTGTGTGTGTGTGTGTGTGTGTTTGGGTAGGGAGATGTCAGTTGGGGGGATGTGTGTGTATGATTTGGGGATGTGTGCGTGGATGTGCGATGTGTGGATTGGTGGGGGATGTGTGTGCGTGGGTGGGTGGGGAATATGTGGTCGATGGAGGTGTGGCTGGGGATTGGTCTTTGAAGGTGTAGGTGGGGAGAGGATGTGTGGGTTAGGATGTGTATGTGGGTGGCGTGGGATGTGTGGGTTGATGGGGGATGTTTGTGGGTGGCGAGTGTGTGTTGGTTGGGGGAACAGGTGAGAGCAGTGTATGTGGGTGGGGGATGTGCGGGAGGGGGATGGGTCGGTTGGTAGGGTATGTATGTGTCCCGGGTGTGTGTGTGTGTGGGTAGGTGGGGGTGTGTGTGGGTGGGGTGATGTATGGGTAGTTGGGAGATGGGCCTCATAATATGGTAATTTGCCTTGTTTATGTTTACAACATTCATTTCACAATGTTTATTTTTCTTCCTATGTAAATGTTTAATGTTCTTGATGAACGAAAGATGAGTGATTGAAAGGGCCGAATGTAAGACGGGCCTGCATGCCCAATTTGTGACCCTTTTAAAATAAAGTTGATTTGATTTGATTTTGATTTGTCCAAGATAAGAGAAACTTGTTACTTGTTCCGGTATCTCATTTCCACTGCTAATTATCATAGTTTTAGTTTTTTAATTCTTCTGTTTTGTTGATGTTAATATCTAAGTGAAACCTAGGCACTTACTAAACAAACTGAACAGCGCATAAATGTCTTTGAATATGAATGTTATAGACGAGTTCTAAGAATATCTTGGGTAAAGAAAAGAACAAATGCATCCATACTTCAAGAGCTGAATATTGAAGAGGGCTATTAAAGACGATAAAACAAAGAAAATGGACATATTTTGGTCACTTGAAACGTCATGAACGTTTAGAGAGAACAATAATATATATATATTATGTATATGCCTGGGAAGAGAGGAAGAGGAAGGTCAAAGAAAGATGGGTGCAGGATATGATCTCCAGATGGGTGTATCGGACGTGGGACATCTTGCTTGTGATTGAGAAGTTTTCCGGAAGGTTGTTATGGGTGCGAGGTTCTGCAAAGGACATGCTACTGAATGAATGATTATCTAAGCCACATTCTGCACTATGCCTGTTTACTTGTTCCAGTCGGTCTTATAACTTTTGTTCGCTTTCTGCAAGTAACACGGTATCGTCAGCATACCTAAGATTGTTTATGGCTCTTCCACTGATGTTAAGCCCAGGCAGTTCGACTTGTTTAAAAATTCTTTCTGTGTATAAGTTGAAGAGTCTTTGCAAGAACATTAATTCCTGTCGAACTCCTCTTTGTATCGCTATAGGTGATGAATAATTACTTCCGCATCTAACAGACACCACTTGTTCCCAGTACAAGTTACTAATAAATCTGATGTTCTTTCCGTCTACTCCTGTATCTTGAAGGCACGTAATTAGTCGTTCATGTTGTACTCTATCAAAAGCTTTCTTGCAGTCTGTGTGTACGTGTGCGCGCGCACACACACACACACACACACACACACACACACACACACACACTAGCTGACCCGGCCCGGCTTCTCCAAGCTCCTGGCGTAGAGCGTGTCATTTAATTCATATTCGGCCCTTGCCCCCGATCCCGTCCCCAAAAAAGACGGCTTCGCCCAGCCCCTGGCGGGGAGCGCCTCATTTAATTCATATTCGGCCGCTGCCACCGTTCCCGTTCCCAAAAAAAAGACGACCCGGCCCGGCATCGCCCAGTTCCTGGTGGGGAGCGTCTCATTTAATTCATATTAGTAGTCATATAAGCTCCCGTTCCCGTTCCCGTTAATATGGCGAATAGATTGGAAGAGAACAATCTTCATCCCAATAACTAAATAGGGCAATTTTTTTTTTTTTTTGTGGGTTTGGCGGTTACCCCAGACCAGCTGGTTCCCCCGCCTCCCCATTTTTTTTTTGGCGTGGACCCCTAGTCTCACTGTGAGATATCACGAAACCCCAATAAATGCTGCGATGATTGTAGAGATGTAATTAATTTGTAATTTTAAAACTACCGGATTGTGGTCAGAGTTGATATCAGCACCAGGGTATGTTTTGGCATTTTAAACATTGTTTTTAAACCTATCTCTAATCAAAATGTAGTCAATTTGGTTTCTGGTTCTATCTCCACGGCTTTTGCACGTATACAGTTTCCAAGGGCGGTGTTGAGAAAATGTGTTACAAATAACATGGTGTTCTTCACAAAACTGCATCAGCCGGCCTCCTCAATCGTTTCTGGTTCCCATACCTGGTTGCCCTACTGTCTGTCAACTGTCATTTACTGCCTACACAGTACCTTGCAGCGTATGGCAGGGGAGTCTTGCAGCGTATGGTAGGGGAGTCTTGCAGTGTATGGTAGGGGAGTCTTGCAGCGTATGGTAGGGGAGTCTTGCAGCGTATGGCAGGGGAGTCTTGCAGCGTATGGTAGGGGAGTCTTGCAGCGTATGGCAGGGGAGTCTTGCAGCGTATGGCAGGGGAGTCTTGCAGCGTATGGTAGGGGAGTCTTGCAGCGTATGGCAGGGGAGTCTTGCAGCGTATGGCAGGGGAGTCTTGCAGCGTATGGCAGGGGAGTCTTGCAGCATATGGTAGGGGAGTCTTGCAGCGTATGGTAGGGGAGTCTTGCAGCGTATGGTAGGGGAGTCTTGCAGCGTATGGTAGGGGAGTCTTGCAGCGTATGGTAGGGGAGTCTTGCAGCGTATGGTAGGGGAGTCTTGCAGCGTATGGTAGGGGAGTCTTGCAGCGTATGGCAGGGGAGTCTTGCAGCGTATGGCAGGGGAGTCTTGCAGCGTATGGCAGGGGAGTCTTGCAGCGTATGGCAGGGGAGTCTTGCAGCGTATGGTAGGGGAGTCTTGCAGCGTATGTAGGGGAGTCTTGCAGCGTATGGCAGGGGAGTCTTGCAGCGTATGGCAGGGGAGTCTTGCAGCGTATGGTAGGGGAGTCTTGCAGCGTATGGCAGGGGAGTCTTGCAGCGTATGGTAGGGGAGTCTTGCAGCGTATGGCAGGGGAGTCTTGCAGCGTATGGCAGGGAGTCTTGCAGCGTATGGTAGGGGAGTCTTGCAGCGTATGGTAGGGGAGTCTTGCAGCGTATGGTAGGGGAGTCTTGCAGCGTATGGTAGGGGAGTCTTGCAGCGTATGGTAGGGGAGTCTTGCAGCGTATGGTAGGGGAGTCTTGCGGCGTATGGTAGGGGAGTCTTGCGGCGTATGGTAGGGGAGTCTTGCGGCGTATGGTAGGGGAGTCTTGCGGCGTATGGTAGGGGAGTCTTGCAGCGTATGGTAGGGGAGTCTTGCGGCGTATGGCAGGGGAGTCTTGCGGCGTATGGCAGGGGAGTCTTGCAGCGTATGGCAGGGGAGTCTTGCAGCGTATGGCAGGGGAGTCTTGCAGCGTATGGTAGGGGAGTCTTGCAGCATATGGTAGGGGAGTCTTGCAGCGTATGGTAGGGGAGTCTTGCAGCGTATGGTAGGGGAGCCTTGCAGCGTATGGTAGGGGAGTCTTGCAGCGTATGGTAGGGGAGTCTTGCGGCGTATGGTAGGGGAGTCTTGCGGCGTATGGTAGGGGAGTCTTGCGGCGTATGGTAGGGGAGTCTTGCGGCGTATGGCAGGGGAGTCTTGCGGCGTATGGCAGGGGAGTCTTGCAGCGTATGGTAGGGGAGTCTTGCAGCGTATGGCAGGGGAGTCTGCAGCGTATGGCAGGGGGAGTCTTGCGGCGTATGGCAGGGGAGTCTTGCGGCGTATGGTAGGGGAGTCTTGCGGCGTATGGCAGGGGAGTCTTGCGGCGTATGGTAGGGGAGTCTTGCACCTGAGGAATTAAGGCCGCCTGGCTAGTGCAGTCGCCGCGAACTGTGCAGGTTAGGATTTTCTTTTTGCTCCGGACAGAAAAAAAACCCCACACCTTACCAAGGATTCGAACCCGGGTCAACCGAATGAGAATCTGGCATTCTAGCCACTCTGCCTGCCACTCCCTACAATCTGCTTATATTTAGTTTTTCCAACCTTTGAGTTCATGTCTCTCTTGACTAGTAGGACCTCTGATGATTTTACAACTTTCAGTGTTTGCTGTAGGTCTTCCTAGTATTCGTCTAGCTCAGTGGTTCTCAACTGGTAGGAAATTCCCCCCCCCCTCCCCCAGGGGAATTTTAGGTTTTTTTTGGGGGGGGGGGGGAGTTAAGATTATTTCAAGATCGCATTACTATAATAACCGATACTCTAAGACTGCCCAAAATATAACATATCTAGGCAAACCTTCTGGCCTAGAGAGACGACAGTGGAAGATAAACTCTATGGACCACTGTGTGAACTGAAAAAAACTGTTAGATTCATACAAGAGACAACATTGCAGTTATAGACATATTTCAACCGAACTAAAGAAGAAGAAGAAGAAGAAGAAGAAGAAGAAGAAGAAGAAGAAGAAGAAGAAGAAGAAGAAGAAGAAGAAGAAGAAGAAGAACCAATTACTTGATATTGTTTTTCCCTCCACACTTTACCGTTCTGTACTTCTCGCTCTTATGAAATTCGTTTTATAACGTAAGCAGACCCGCAAATCACATCTTGTTCTATTATGTGTTATTAAATTTAGCTTCAATTTCTACGTATACTGTGTGGGTGGGGAGGGGGGATTTATAGGGAGGAAATACGAAAGGAGGAAGGGGGGGGGGGTGACATTCTGAACATATAGTGAAGGGGTGCTTAGGCCAAAAAGGTTGAGAACCACTAGTCTAGCTGATCATCACTATAATCAATAGTTGGAGCATACGTCTGTAGAATTACTATGTTGAAAGGTCTTGCCTTAACTTTCAGTAGGATTATATCTTTATGATTCCAGAACTCACTAATATTTTTCTCTAAATTTTTTGTCACTATAAATTCCAGACTGCTCCCTCGTGATGACCCCCCCCCCCCCCCCCCCCCCGAGGTAATGAGAGAGAGAGAGAGAGAGAGCGAGAGAGAGAGAGACACACACACACACACACACACACTGAGTGAGGGCATGTTGCTCTCTACGGCAGCCGAGAGGTGCAGCGGTCAACTATGTAACACCGCCGGGATCAAGGTTGCTTGCGACAAGATTAAACAGGGCGATCTCTCTATCTTATTCATTCATCTTCTCCATCTCTGTAATTCTCTCTTTTACCCATTCT
>JACEFZ010004278.1:12500-45730 GCA_014155875.1 Cepaea nemoralis
TGTCCGGGTGTTGTCTATAGTGTCCGGGTGTTGTCTATAGTGTCTATGTGATGTCTATAGTGTCCGGGTGTTGTCTATAGTGTCTATGTGATGTCTATAATGTCCGGGTGTTGTCTATAGTGTCCAGGTGTTGTCTATAATGTCCGGGTGTTGTCTATAGTGTCTATGTGATGTCTATAGTGTCCGGGTGTTGTCTATAGTGTCCGGGTGTTGTCTATAGTGTCTATGTGATGTCTATAATGTCCGGGTGTTGTCTATAGTGTCCGGGTGTTGTCTATAATGTCCGGGTGTTGTCTATAGTGTCCGAGTGTAGTCTATAATGTCCGGGTGTTGCCTATAGATGCTTCGGTAGCGGGTCGGTGGACAGTCTCTATGCCAACCTCACTCCAATAGGTATAAGCCATTGTGATTGGGACATAAATATACCAGACTACATAGCTAAACAGTCTTCCTGAGGCCTACACGGGGTTGGGGGTGGGTGACTTGACTGCCTATACCCCAGTGGGAAACAGAGGACAAATGTATGAGTCATATCGTAATGATCTGTGCACATTATCAGGTGTTTACAATGCATATATTATTGTTGTTTACCATTAATTTGATGCTAAAGATTCATCTAATAAATTTTATATACACAAAATTATGTGTAAATTGTGTGTGTTATTTTTGTTTGTTTGTCCACCAGTAATGATGATGACCATTCATTTCATCCAGTGGGGTTGAAAGTATGGAGCCGTGAGTTCTAAGATGGCCAGTAAGGACTATTTTGGCTCCAAATGTTCTTGTGCAAACTAAATATAGCATGAAAGGAGAGACAAGAAGGGCAGACTGTTAGACGGGCCTGCATGCCCAATTCCTAACCCTTTAAAAACACAGTTCGTTCCTTCAACCGTTGGCTCTCGCTGTGGTTGTACACTCTGACGGCCCGTCCATCTCTGGATGTTATCTTTCTACCAGTATAACAGTTTGCCTCTAGCTGCCCGTCTCTGGATGTTATCTTTCTACTAGTATAACAGTCTGCCCCTAGCTGCCCGTCCATCTCTGGATGTTATCTTTCTACTAGTATAGCAGTCAGCCTCTAGCTGCCCGTCCATCTCTGGGTGTTATCTTTCTACTAGTATAGAAGTCTGCCTCTAGCTGCCCGTCCAGTCTCTGGATGTTATCTTTCTACTAGTATAACAGTCTGCCTCTAGCTGCCCGTCCATCTCTGGATGTTATCTTTCTACTAGTATAACAGTCTGCCTCTAGCTGCCCGTCCATCTCTGGATGTTATCTTTCTACTAGTATAACAGTCTGCCTCTAGCTGCCCATCCATCTCTGGATGTTATCTTTCTACAAGTATAGCAGTCTGCCTCTAGCTGCCCGTCCATCTCTGGATGTTATCTTTCTACAAGTATAAGTCTGCCTCTAGCTGCCCGTCTATGAATGTTATCTTTCTACTAGTATAACAGTCTGCCTCTAGCTGCCCGTCTCTGGATGTTATCTTTCTACTAGTATAGCAGTCTGCCTCTAGCTGCCCGTCCATCTCTGGATGTTATCTTTCTACAAGTATAAGTCTGCCTCTAGCTGCCCGTCTATGAATGTTATCTTTCTACTAGTATAACAGTCTGCCTCTAGCTGCCCGTCTCTGGATGTTATCTTTCTACTAGTATAACAGTCTGCCTCTAGCTGCCCGTCCATCTCTGGATGTTATCTTTCTACTAGTATAACAGTCTGCCTCTAGCTGCCCGTCCATCTCTGGATGTTATCTTTCTACTAGTATAACAGTCTGCCTCTAGCTTGCCCGTCCATCTCTGGATGTTATCTTTCTACTAGTATAACAGTCTGCCTCTAGCTGCCCCGTCATCTGGATGTTATCTTTCTACTAGTATAACAGTCTTGCCTCTAGCCTGCCCGCCTCTCTGGATGTTATCTTTCTACGAGTATAACAGTCTGCCTCTAGCTGCCCGTCTCTGGATGTTATCTTTCTACTAGTATAACAGTCTGCCTCTAGCTGCCCCTCCATCTCTGGATGTTATCTTTCTACTAGTATAACAGTCTGCCTCTAGCTGCCCCTCCATCTCTGGATGTTATCTTTCTACTAGTATAACAGTCTGCCTCTATCTGCCCGTCTCTGGATGTTATCTTTCTACTAGTATAGCAGTCTGCCTCTAGCTGCCCGTCCATCTCTGGATGTTATCTTTCTACTAGTATAGCAGTCTGCCTCTAGCTGCCCGTCCATCTCTGGATGTTATCTTTCTACCAGTATAGCAGTCTGCCTCTAGCTGCCCGTCCATCTCTGGATGTTATCTTTCTACTAGTATAACAGTCTGCCTCTAGCTGCCCCTCCATCTCTGGATGTTATCTTTCTACTAGTATATAAATGGACACACATAGTATTATTTGGCACTCACAGAAGAAGAAGAAGGAAATAGAGATTAGAAGACGCACTAGACAACATAAAATTTGAAAGCTATAATAGTTACCAACCGGGATCGAACCTGTCGCCTCCAAATGACGTCGGCGCCTCGCTGCAGGAACAAGTGTACTTCGACGCACGACCAACTAGACACTCCAAAAAAAGTGTCTTCATTGGTCGTGTCTATCATACACATGAACCTAACAACTATGGAATACGGACAGAATTCGTATCAAACCTTTGAGATACCTTCATAGGTCTCATAATTTATATTTAAACCAGCATAGGTCAAATAACAAACACACAAACACATCAGACCGTAATGCTGTTGTCGAGTATCAAAGGTTTGATACGAATTCTGTCCATATTCCATAGTTGTTAGGTTCATGTGTATGATAGACACGACCAATGAAGACACTTTTTTTGGAGTGTCTAGTTGGTCGTGCGTCGAAGTACACTTGTTCCTGCAGCGAGGCGCCGACGTCATTTGGAGGCGACAGGTTCGATCCCGATTGGTAACTATTATAGCTTTCAAATTTTATGTTGTCTAGTGCGTATTCTAATCTCTATTTCCTTCTTCTTCTTCTGTGAGTGCCAAATAATACTATGTGTGTCCATTTATGTAATCGTCTTAGTGGCCACAACGGTTCTCCCCATTTATTGCTTGTGTCTACTAGTATAACAGTCTGCCTCTAGCTGCCCGTCTCTGGATGTTATCTTTCTACTAGTATAACAGTCTGCCTCTAGCTGCCCGTCTCTGGATGTTATCTTTCTATTAGTATAACAGTCTGCCTCTAGCTGCCCGTCTCTGGATGTTATCTTTCTACTAGTATAACAGTCTGCCTCTAGCTGCCCGTCTCTGGATGTTATCTTTCTACTAGTATAACAGTCTGCCTCTAGCTGCCCGTCTCTGGATGTTATCTTTCTACTAGTATAACAGTCTGCCTCTAGCTGCCCGTCTCTGGATGTTATCTTTCTATTAGTATAACAGTCTGCCTCTAGCTGCCCGTCTCTGGATGTTATCTTTCTACTAGTATAACAGTCTGCCTCTAGCTGCCCGTCTCTGGATGTTATCTTTCTACTAGTATAGCAGTCTGCCTCTAGCTGCCCGTCTATGGATGTTATCTTTCTACTAGTATAACAGTCTGCCTCTAGCTGCCCGTCCATCTCTGGATGTTATCTTTCTACTAGTATAACAGTCTGCCTCTAGCTGCCCGTCCATCTCTGGATGTTATCTTTCTACTAGTATAACAGTCTGCCTCTAGCTGCCCGTCATCTCTGGATGTTATCTTTCTACTAGTATAGCAGTCTGCCTCTAGCTGCCCGTCCATCTCTGGATGTTATCTTTCTACTAGTATAACAGTCTGCCTCTAGCTGCCCGTTCATCTCTGGATGTTATCTTTCTACTAGTATAACAGTCTGCCTCTAGCTGCCCGTCTCTGGATGTTATCTTTCTACTAGTATAAGCAGTCTGCCTCTAGCTGCCCGTCCATCTTGGATGTTATCTTTCTACTAGTATAACAGTCTGCCTCTAGCTGCCCGTCCATCTCTGGATGTTATCTTTCTACTAGTATAACAGTCTGCCTCTAGCTGCCCGTCCATCTCTGGATGTTATCTTTCTACTAGTATAACAGTCTGCCTCTAGCTGCCCGTCATCTCTGGATGTTATCTTTCTACTAGTATAACAGTCTGCCTCTAGCTGCCCGTCCATCTCTGGATGTTATCTTTCTACTAGTATAACAGTCTGCCTCTAGCTAGCCCGTCCATCTCTGGATGTTATCTTTCTACTAGTATAACAGTCTGCCTCTAGCTGCCCGTCCATCTCTGGATGTTATCTTTCTACTAGTATAACAGTCTGCCTCTAGCTGCCCGTCCATCTCTGGATGTTATCTTTCTACTAGTATAACAGTCTGCCTCTAGCTGCCCGTCCATCTCTGGATGTTATCTTTCTACTAGTATAACAGTCTGCCTCTAGCTGCCCGTCATCTCTGGATGTTATCTTTCTACTAGTATAACAGTCTGCCTCTAGCTGCCCGTCCATCTCTGGATGTTATCTTTCTACTAGTATAACAGTCTGCCTCTAGCTGCCCGTCCATCTCTGGATGTTATCTTTCTACTAGTATAACAGTCTGCCTCTAGCTACCCGTCCATCTCTGGATGTTATCTTTCTACTAGTATAGCAGTCTGCCTCTAGCTACCCGTCTATCTCTGGATGTTATCTTTCTACCAGTATAGCAGTCTGCCTCTAGCTGCCCGTCTATCTCTGGATGTTATCTTTCTACCAGCATAGCAGTCTGCCTCTATCTGCCCGTCTATCTCTGGATGTTATCTTTCTACCAGTATAGCAGTCTGCCTCTAGCTGCCCGTCTATCTCTGGATGTTATCTTTCTACCAGTATAACAGTCTGCCTCTATCTGCCCGTCTATCTCTGGATGTTATCTTTCTACTAGTATAACAGTCTGCCTCTAGCTGCCCGTCCATCTCTGGATGTTATCTTTCTACTAGTATAACAGTCTGCCTCTAGCTGCCCGTCTATGGATGTTATCTTTCTACTAGTATAACAGTCTGCCTCTAGCTGCCCGTCTATCTCTGGATGTTATCTTTCTACTAGTATAACAGTCTGCCTCTAGCTGCCCGTCTCTGGATGTTATCTTTCTACTAGTATAACAGGCTGCCTCTAGCTGCCCGTCTCTGGATGTTATCTTTCTACTAGTATAACAGTCTGCCTCTAGCTGCCCGTCTCTGGATGTTATCTTTCTACTAGTATAACAGTCTGCCTCTAGCTGCCCGTCTCTGGATGTTATCTTTCTACTAGTATAGCAATCTGCCTCTAGCTGCCCGTCCATCTCTGGATGTTATCTTTCTACTAGTATAACAGTCTGCCCCTAGCTGCCCGTCCGTCTCTGGATGTTATCTTTCTACTAGTATAACATTCTGCCTCTAGCCGCATACCTTCGCCTCCCCCTCTTGTGCAGCTCTGCCAATTAGCGACAAATTATGAGATAATAATACAGCGAATGATTGATTTCTAAAGGACGCGGGGATATGTCGACGTCGTCCAGGATTTTCTCTGTCAGTTTTCAAATGCGGTTAACATTTATGGATAGCTATTTTGAAACATTGTTTTCTTGTTTAGACTATGAAGTTAAGTAAAGTAAAGTAAGGTAAAGTAAAGTAAAGGAACTTGTGCACACCTTACGGGGATCAAGAATGTAAATATCTAGGCAGTGTGATCACAGAAGAGGATGGCAGAATGGACAGAGAAAACGAAGTCAGATGTCAAAAAATCAATCATCCAATGAAACATCCAAATATGCCCAAGTGTGCAAAACGACAGATAATAAATATTTTCACATCAACCCTATGCTATAAATATCGCATATTGGACATTACCCAAATCATAGTGTCGCAAAACCAATATCTGCGAGATGAGATGTTTGAGAAGAGTTGCCAACTATCCGAGACTGAGAAAAATGATGGTGTTATCAGACAGTGGGATCAATACCTTGTGCCACATACAATGAAAGGCAGAAGAGCAAATGGTTTGGCCATCTCGTTAGAATGCACCACCATCAACTACCAATACTGGCGCTACACAAAAGAAGATCTGCTACGAGAGCAAGAGGACGCCCGAGAAGAAAAAGGATTGACGACATCAAAGACATTGTACAATCTCAGGGAATGACACTATCCAGGGCCGCCCAGTTGGTTGCTGGAAGGTCAGCTATTCCTCCCCACGCCACTTGTCGGCGAAAGTGTGAGCTGATGATGATGGTGGTGGTGATGAAGCTGATGATGATGAGGATGATGATGTTGATGATACAGACGTAATGGGTATACGGTAAAGTAAAAATACAGGCACCTATTACGCGCATTTGGGCATAAGGTGCTCGGCCCCTATGTTTTACTGATCAGTGGTCACACGGAGGGAGACGTGGTCAGTTTCTGGCCGGCCGCCTGTCTCCCCAGACATGTCCTGGTGCCCAGGTTGAGCTGACATGGAATCCCAGGTCAGTTGGACAAACCCGCCAGGGTGGAGACTGGAACACACAAGCCCAGGGCTGCCAGCCGGATACTGACCATGTGACCACAGGGCTGCCAGCCGGATACTGACCACGGCTCCCTGTCTTCACTATCATCATCATCATCATCACCATATGCCCTGCCAGCTGGCGTAGGCGTGCATGGCTCTCTACAGAAGTCGGTGTTGTGGATCAAGGATATCCCCCATGCCCCGGTCTCACTTCACCCAGAGCCAGTTCTCTCGTTCCCCACTGAACCATTTAGTCGATGTCCTCCAACGCCTCACCACGTGACCACTTTGCTCCTTTCTGATCAATGTGGCATGTCATTTGCTGGATGTTGCCATCACCCCAGGCTCATTGTCCAGGCAGTTTAACGTGCAGCAGCTTCTCATAGCTTTCTGAATGAGAGGTCCAACTGATCGGTGAAGGGAACGAATCCGCTATCTCGCCATAAGAGCGCAGGAAGTTTACGAGCGAGCGCTCTGATCCTGTCGGCATGCTGACCTGACTGTTTCTTATAGTTCTACTTTCATTAGACGAGGGGGATTCTAATGAAAACTTAAACTGTGATAGAAATGGCAATAACCATGCTTGTCACCTGTCAATATTGCTGTTTAGGATGTCAAGAGTGTATCACGTGATATCACGGTGCAGACAAACTTGGTGACGTCATAAGGACAGTTTATATATACACATACATACACACAGAGAGAGAGAGAGAGAGAGAGAGAGAGAGAGAGAGAGAGAGAGAGAGAGAGAGAGAGAGAGAGAGAGAGAGAGAGAGAGAGAGAGAGAGAGAGAGAGAGCTGTATGACAGTCTAGGTTAATGCTGCATTTCATCAGAAAGAGTACATTATGTGTAACTAATTCCTGTTCAGAAAACGTTAATACCATCCATCTCTGGATGTTATGATGATCCACCTGTCTTACAGTCCCTGTATTCTCCTCCCATATGCTAGCGCGCTCTCCGTTCTTTCTCTTTAAAGTGGTAGAGAGCTCAAGAAACACCCGTATAGTTTCATAACATGAGCAAGGGAAATTCCCAACGGCCCCTCTGCCATGTCGAGGAATGGAAACACACCAAGGTGTGGCAGAAGCAGCCCGGGGACAGAGTATCCACCGGGATAAGTGGACAACTCTGGGGACCGAGTATCCACCGGGATAAGTGGACAACTCTGGAGACTGAGTATCCAGCGGGATAAGTGGACAACTCTGGGGACCGAGTATCCACCGGGATAAGTGGACAACTCTGGAGATTGAGTATCCAGCGGGATAAGTGGACAACTCTGGGGAACCGAGTATCCACCGGGATAAGTGGACAACTCTGGGGAACCGAGTATCCACCGGGATAAGTGGACAACTCTGGAGACTGAGTATCCAGCGGGATAAGTGGACAACTCTGGAGACTGAGTATCCAGCGGGATAAGAGTACAACTCTGCAGCTGATCAGAGCACAGCACTCTCTCGTACCTGTAGAACTAGCTGACCAAAGGCAGCACTCACTGGACTACATCAAAAACCCAAAAGGGTTTAATACAGATTGCCTGTCACATTTCAACACATTTGGAGGGTTTAATACAGATTGCCTGTCACATTTCAACACATTTGGAGGGTTTAATACAGATTGCCTGTCACATTTCAACACATTTGGAGGGTTTAATACAGATTGCCTGTCACATTTCAACACATTTGGAGGGTTTAATGCAGATTGCCTGTCACATTTCAACACATTTGGAGGGTTTAATATAGATTGCCTGTCACATTTCAACACATTTGGAGGGTTTAATACAGATTGCCTGTCACATTTCAACACATTTGGAGGGTTTAATACAGATTGCCTGTCACATTTCAACACATTTGGAGGGTTTAATACAGATTGCCCGTCACATTTCAACACATTTGGAGGGTTTCATACAGATTGCCTGTCACATTTCAACACAGTTGGAAATAAAAATTTCCAGTTCAGTCACTTTGTTGAAATCGTGCACAAGGATTTCATGAAACACGTGTCCAGTCCACAACAAGGGAACAGATGAGTAACTTTTACATATGTATACTTTCAAATAGAGTTTTTCATGAAGTTGTACCAGTGTGCGTTTGTTGTTTCTGTGCCGATGAAGGCTTTGGTCACAAAGTCCATTTTGCTATTTGTGATATGGTCTAGTAAAGCTTACCGTTTTCTTCTCGTATTTTTCGGGTGGGGGGGGGGGGGGGGGGGATACTTCATTCACTGGAAATAAAGAGACTGACAGACTCTTCAAGAAAGGTAAAAGACGATCTCGGCCACACATATACATTAACTATGATGAAGGCAAGAGATTTATAAGAAGCAATTATAGAAACACGTGGCAAGCAGAGGCCACCGCAAAGATGATGCACATTAATAAAAATATCTACGAGAGCAAGTAACAATTTTCAGACTCGGCACAGGATCAACAGGTTGAAATACTGCAGATTGAATACATTACACCGAAGACAGGAGACACTGATTATGTGACCGTAGTACTGGTAAAATGACAGCTAAAGATTTGTTGCAGGAGTGTCCAACATATGTGGAACTGAGAATACACTAAAGACAGGAGACACTGTTGTGTGTGACCATGGAACAGGTAAAATAACGCAGTTTGAATACACTAAAGACAGGAGACACTGTTGTGTGTGACTATGGAACAGGTAAAATAACGCAGTTTGAATACACTAAAGACAGGAGACACTGTTGTGTGTGACTATGGAACAGGTAAAATAACGCAGGTTGAATACACTAAAGACAGGAGACACTGATGTGTGTGACTGTAGAACTAGCAAAATGGCCGAAAAACATTTGTTACAGGAGTGTCCAACATCCGTGGAGCCGATAAAACTATGTTGGCTTAAACCCGCTCCATTTGTGAACCAACTCTATGAGAATGTCAATTTGACTGCTGCTTTCTGTAGATATGGTTTATACTGACGTTTGAAGGTGGACGAAGGATAAATCTCTACATCAAAACGATTACATAAGGAAATCTACCCCTATTAGTTTTAGCGATGTATCAAAAACGGTCATGGGGAAACCATAAATGATCCGTTCTCTCCTAACTCAAGTGAGTCTGGAGAAACCGCTGGCCGAACTCCGAGCATGGCGAGAATCCCGAATACTTTGGGTAGATTTTTTAACTAAATTTTTTCCAAAGGCACGTCGTTAGGTACCTTTTTGATTCCAAATGCCCAAAGGGTTTTTTTCGTGCGCAACAAAACCACGGGCGCCCCTCATACCCAAGATCAGGGGGAATTTTTTTTACTAGAATCCCGTGAAAAAAAAAAAACCCGGGCCCCAAAGGGTGGGAACCGGGACCTCCAGCACCGAGGGGGACCCATACCCCGGACCACAAGCCCTGCCACCCGTACATAGTACAAGAAATCTCTACACCAGAATCTCTATACAGAATTTCTGTATCAAAATTTTTATATCAAAATTATCTTATCAAGAAATCCACACAAAAGAAGTAACAGAAATTAAAAAAAAAGAAAAATAAAATGAAGAAATATAGAGATGTGAAATAATATGAAGCAGAAATGAAGTTAATTAATAGCAAGAGCAGACAATCGATGCAGACAGTTTCAGCTATGTAACAGCAACCCCCAGATCATCAGTCAAGACGCGCCGATGTGAGCAAATCTATCCATCTCACATCCTAGTTGTCCTTTGATATTATGCCGTGCAGGTTCGCCCGGAATGCAACGTCGCCGGAGCACCAGTGTTAGTACTGCTCCGTTTACAATCCATTTCCATGAGTACGCAGAAAGGAAAGTGTGCTAGTAATTATTCTGTGATCTTAGACTGGGAGTCTGGAATAATTTGCAAGAAGCCAAGGTGGGCGTGAACAGTTTCAGACACCAGCGGTGACCTAGATCAATGAGCAGGCAATTACACAACAGCCACCTGTCCCAAATAGTCATGACACATTATGAAGATATCTGCAGCTAGCGGGTCGATGGTTCCTGTATGGCGTCACCCGGGGAGGTCTTCAGTTTCGGTGACAGACCCATCAGCTGGCATCACACTGTCACTGGCCACCAACACACCACACATCTATTGGACCACAGCAATAACACAATGCACATATACTAGAGCAGATTACCAACACACTGCACATCTACTACACCAGAGCACCAACGCACTGCACATCTACTACACCAGAGCACCAACACACTACATCTACTACACCAGAGCACCAACACACTACATCTACTACACCAGAGCACCAACACACTACATCTACTACACCAGAGCACCAACATACTGTACATCTACTACACCAGAGCACCGACACACTACATCTACTACACCAGAGCACCAACACACTACATATACTACACCAGAGCACCAACACACTACATCTACTACACCAGAGCACCAACACACTGTACATCTACTACACCAGAGCACCAACACACTACATCTACTACACCAGAGCACCAACACACTACATCTACTACACCAGAGCACCAACACACTACATCTACTAAACCAGAGCACCAACATACTGTACATCTACTACACCAGAGCACCGACACACTGTACATCTACTACACCAGAGCACCAACACACTGTACATCTACTACACCAGAGCACCAACACACTGCACATCTACTACACCAGAGCACCAACACACAGTACATCTACTACACCAGAGCACCAACACACTGCACATCTACAACACCAGAGCACTGACACACTGTACATCTACTACACAAGAGCACCAACACACTGCACATCTACTACACCAGAGCACCAACATACTGTACATCTACTACACCAGAGCACTGACACACTGTACATCTACTACACAAGAGCACCAACACACAGTACATCTACTACACCAGAGCACCAACACACTGCACATCTACTACACCAGAGCACCAACATACTGTACATCTATTAGACCAGAGCACCAACACACTGCACATCTATTAGACCAGAACACCAACACAGTGCACATCTACTACACCAGAGCACCAACATACTGCACATCTACAACACCAGAGCACTGACACACTGTACATCTACAACACCAGAGCACCGACACACTGTACATCTACTATACCAGAGCACCGACACACTGCACATCTACTACACCAGAGCACCAACACACTGCACATCTACTAGACCAGAGCACCAACACACTGTACATCTACTACACCAGAGCACCAACACACTGCACATCTACAACACCAGAGCACCAACGCATTGTACATCTACTACATAAGATCACCAACACTGTACATCTACAACACCAGAGCACCAACACACTGTACATCTACTACACCAGAGCACCGACACACTGCACATCTACTACACCAGAGCACCGACACACTGCACATCTACTACACCAGAGCACCGACACACTGTACATCTACTACACCAGAGCACCAACACACTGTACATCTACTACACCAGAGCACCAACACACTGTACATCTATAACACCAGAGCACCAACATACTGCACATCTACTACACCAGAGCACCAACACACTACATCTACTACACCAGAGCACCAACACACTGCACATCTACAACACCAGAGCACCAACACACTGCACATCTACTAGACCAGAGCATCAACATACTGCACATCTACTACACCAGAGCACCGACACACTGCACATCTACTACACCAGAGCACCAACACACTGCACATCTACTACACCAGAGCACCAACACACTGTATATCTACTACACCAGAGCACCAACACACTGTACATCTACTACACCAGAGCACCAACACACTGTACATCTACTACACCAGAGCACCAACACACTGCATCTACTACACCAGAGAACCAACACACTGTACATCTACTACACCAGAGCACCAACACACTGTACATCTACTACACCAGAGCACCAACACACTGCACATCTACTACACCAGAGCACCAACACACTGTACATCTACTACACCAGAGCACCGACACACTGCACATCTACTACACCAGAGCACCCACACATCTGCACATCTACTACACCAGAGCACCAACATACTGTACATCTACAACACCAGAGCACCAACACACTACATCTACTATACCAGAGCACCAACACACTGCACATCTATTAGACCAGAGCACCAACACACTGCACATCTACTATACCAGAGAACCAACACACTGCACATCTACTACACCAGAGCACCAACACACTGTACATCTACTACACCAGAGCACCAACACACTACATATACTATACCAGAGCACCAACACACTGCACATCTATTAGACCAGAGCACCAACACACTGCACATCTATTAGACCGGAGCACCAACACACTGCACATCTACTACACCAGAGCATCAACACACTGCACATCTACTACACCAGAGCACCAACACACTGTACATCTACTACACCAGAGCACCAACACACTACATCTACTATACCAGAGCACCAACACACTGTACATCTATTAGACCAGAGCACCAACACACTGCACATCTATTATACCAGAGCACCAACACACTGCACATCTATTAGACCAGAGCACCAACACACTGCACATCTACTACCCCAGAGCACCAACACACTGCACATCTACTACACCAGAGCACCAACACACTGCACATCTACTACACCAGAGCACCAACACACTGCACATCTATTAGACCAGAGCACCAACACACTGCACATCTACTACACCAGAGCACCAACACACTGCACATCTACTACACCAGAGCACCAACACACTGTACATCTACTACACCAGAGCACCAACACACTACATCTACTATACCAGAGCACCAACACACTGCACATCTATTAGACCAGAGCACCAACACACTGCACATCTATTAGACCAGAGCACCAACACACTGCACATCTACTACACCAGAGCATCAACACACTGCACATCTACTACACCAGAGCACCAACACACTGTACATCTACTACACCAGAGCACAAACACACTTACATCTACTTATACCAGAGCACAACACACTGTACATCTATTAGACCAGAGCACCAACACACTGCACATCTATTATACCAGAGCACCAACACACTGCACATCTACTACACCAGAGCACCAACACACTGCACATCTACTACACCAGAGCACCAACACACTGCACATCTATTAGACCAGAGCACCAACACACTGCACATCTACTACACCAGAGCACCAACACACTGCACATCTATTAGACCAGAGCACCAACACACTGCACATCTACTAGACCAGAGCACCAACACACTGTACATCTATTAGACCAGAGCACCAACACACTGTACATCTATTAGACCAGAGCACCAACACACTGCACATCTATTAGACCAGAGCACCAACACACTGCACATCTATTAGACCAGAGCACCAACACACTGTACATCTACTACACCAGAGCACCAACACACTGTACATCTACAACACCAGAGCACCAACACACTGTACATCTACTACCAACACACTGCACATGTATTAGAGCAGACTACAACACACTGCACATCAAGTGGTCAACACAGTTGGGTCAGCATTGTATAGGCGACACACGTGAGTCATCACTGAACAATTCTAACGTATTCTCTTCAAGCAGAATGCCACCACAAGTCGTCGTCGTCACACGATAAATAGGCTGATAAATAGGCTGACGGACTGACGTCAGACTGCCAGATGGATGGATGAAAAAATAGACAGACAGACAGACAGACAGACAGATAGTCGTACGGACGTACGGACGGACTGACAAGATGATACTAGACAAACCGACCGGCCGACCCACAGTCAGACATAAGGACACCAAGAGAGCCCACCTACCCTGTGTGTTATGTTATATCTGGCCACATCTGGTAACTGCTAGTCATTTTTGCATTGAAGAGCATTCTACTAATCGTCTGGCAAGGACAGAAGATGCGTGCGACTGAACGGGTAACCCCATCGCCTCTAGAGCAGTGTCTACCAGGAGGTGGCCTTTTACCCGTGGTATGGTTGTCTCAAAGGCGGAGTCACAGTATAGCTGTATAGCTGACAATAGCAATCTACCTCAACGGATCGGCTGTCCTAGCTCATCGCCATGAACATCGTCAGCACCGACATTATCATCAACAACAGCATTATCATCATGATCGTTATTAGCTATCATCATTTTCATCAATACCATCACCATAATTATCACCAGCGTCAACCATCGCCATCATTATAATTATGAATGTTATAATTACCTTCAACCACTTCATCAACATCTTCATCAACATTATGATCTGTGCCATCATCATAAAATTAAAAATCATCATAAACATCATCATCACCACTATCAAAACACCAACATCATCAACATTATTATCAACATCACCATCATCATCAACATTATTATCCACATCACTATCATTATCAACACCACCATTGTCATCATCAGTATTATCCTCAACATGACCATCATAAAACAGCATCGTCCCAGCAAGTAAAGATCACCAGTAATCGATCCCCAGCAGTTTATATCCGGTACCTTGGTTGTGCAATCTGCTGGACTGTATCCTGACCGGATCTTCTTGTCTGTCTGTCCTCTCAAATCTCTGACCCGCCTGTAGCTTCTCTTCCCTCAACAGCATTATGGATCCATTATGGTGATCAGGAGATTGGCCGGTTGTTTGGCGTAACTGAAGTCTGTCTCAGCGGTTAGCTCATTAACCATCAAACTATAAACTTGTACAGTGAGAGACTTGGCAGTAAGAACTGGCACGACCAGCGACGAGAGGCACATCGGGAGAATGAGCAGCCTCGTCAACCCACACAGAACTGGCACGACCAGCGACGAGAGGCACATCGGGAGAATGAGCAGCCTCGTCAACCCACACAGAACTGGCACGACCAGCGACGAGAGGCACATCGGGAGAATGAGCAGCCTCGTCAACCCACACAGAACTGGCACGACCAGCCACGAGAGGCACATCGGGAGAATGAGCAGCCTCGTCAACCCACACAGAACTGGCACGACCAGCCACGAGAGGCACATCGGGAGAATGAGCAGCCTCGTCAACCCACACAGAACTGGCACGACCAGCGACGAGAGGCACATCGGGAGAATGAGCAGCCTCGTCAACCCACACAGAACTGGCATTATTAGCCGCCGGACCGTGATGGCGTGTGTTGAGTATTGGATCTGACACCCGTGGACATGTCCAAAGATTGCAAGGACGATACCGCGACAACTTATATTCAGTTGATATACGGGTGGTGGCGTGGCAGATACTGGGGCCACTTCTGTGTCAAGGGTCAGGCATTCACACATTCTAGGTCCAGGCATAACTAGCTGAGGTGACCAGCTGCCTTTCTAGCCACCTGTCATTTCCAGACAGTTCTCAGAACATTTTAAACATTGCCTAGTGCCCATTTTTTTTAAAGGTGGGGGGACTCGAGCTATTCTTTCAATCAATCAATCATGTGCCATGCCGGAAAGCTATTCTTTCAATCAATCAATCATGTGCCATGCCAGAAAGCTATTCTTTCAATCAATCAATCATGTGCCATGCCGGAAAGCTATTCTTTCAATCAATCAATCATGTGCCATGCCGGAAAGCTATTCTTTCAATCAATCAATCATGTGCCATGCTGGAAAGCTATTCTTTCAATCAATCAATCATGTGCCATGCTGGAAAGCTATTCTTTCAATCAATCAATCATGTGCCATGCCGGAAAGCTATTCTTTCAATCAATCAATCATGTGCCATGCCAGAAAGCTATTCTTTCAATCAATCAATCATGTGCCATGCCGGAAAGCTATTCTTTCAATCAATCAATCATGTGCCATGCCCAGAAAAGCTATTCTTTCAATCAATCAATCATGTGCCATGCCGGAAAGCTATTCTTTCAATCAATCAATCATGTGCCATGCCGAAAAGCTATTCTTTCAATCAATCAATCATGTGCCATGCCGGAAAGCTATTCTTTCAATCAATCAATCATGTGCCATGCCGGAAAGCTATTCTTTCAATCAATCAATCATGTGCCATGCTGGAAAGCTATTCTTTCAATCAATCAATCATGTGCCATGCCGGAAAGCTATTCTTTCAATCAATCAATCATGTGCCATGCCGGAAAGCTATTCTTTAGGGAACAATTAACCCTGCCACGGCTGGCAGTGAACCCAGACCAATGTCTTAGCGGAATAGCGCACTAACCTCTACGCCACAATGATCGTCTGTACAATACTGACCCATGTGTGTAGCTGGGACAGTGCTGACCCATGTGAGTAGCCGGTACAATGCTGACCCATATGTGTAGTCGGTACAATGCTGGTCCATGTGTGTAGCTGAGACAGTGCTGACCCATGTGAGTAGCCGGTACAATGCTGACCCATATGTGTAGTCGGTACAATGCTGGTCCATGTGTGTAGCCGGTACAATGCTGACCCTAGTGTGTGGCCAGTACAATGCTGACCAAAGTATGTGGCTGGTACTATGCTGACCCAAGTGTATGGCCGGTACAATGCTGACCCAAGTAAGCCTAAGGTGTGACTAAACTCCATGACAACTGTATCAGACAACAATACGAGACAACTGTATCAGACAACTGTACCAGACAACTGTACCAGATAACAGCCAAGAGTTTTCTGGGAATTGCTTGTAAAAGAAAGGCAGCGAGGAAGAGAACGGACCAGCCTATCTCTTCCCATAGCGACCTAGAATGTGTGCTGTGTTCTGTGTACACGAGAACGGAGACCAGCAGAGCTGAGGGCCAGGCATGGATGTATGTCACAGCTGGAGATCTAGCGCAATGGGAGAACCAGCACATCTATGCAGACATTCAAGAGATCCTTACACGGGGGTAGGGCATAGAGCTCATGAACTCATCACAGAGTAAGCATCTCGCAATACGATTAGCAACATCTCTCTCTCTCTCTCTCTCTCTCTCTCTCTCTCTCTCCTCTCTCTCTCTCTCTCTCTCTCTCTCTCTCTCTCTCTCTCTCTGCCTGATCAACTATCTTAAAGAGTTCTACGGTAGTTAATGAATGGTTAATGAGAAATCAACATCATAGCCGCCAGGGCCAACCCACGGTTGTTCGACTCTCAGGATATGTCGTAAGGTCATTGAGTGCACGAATATTGGGGACATCGACACACTGAACAATTGTCTTCGGAGCATAAAACAAGGTACAACACACACTTCATGACACCAGGAAACAAGTCTCACTGAGATAGTTTCACCAGTAAATACCAAGTCACTAAGTTAGTTAAGATGATGCCACAAACATCACAGACAACCAGTTATCTATAGGCAGGGTCACATTAACGAATGGAAACAAGTTTACGACAGGTTCCTTGGATCGCCTCTCTCTCTCTCTCTCTCTCTCTTCTCCTCTCTCTCTCTCTCTCTCTCTCCATGTATGGAGTGCACAACGATGGTCAGCGGCCGGCCATAATCCTGGCCAGCTGAGCACTCAATGGAAACAAGAATGGCATCAGGGATGTCCCCACCCCACCGATAACTGTAGGGGGAGTGTCTGCAACCTGGATCTACAGCTTGGGTTAGAGACATTCACCTGCAGGTCTGGGGGAAGATGAGGAGGAAGCAGGAGGAGGAAGCAGGAGGAGGAAGCAGGAGGAGGAGAACAGGGTGATGAAGACGCAGGGACAGAAATAGAGGGGGAACAAAAAGAAGGGGGAAGAAAAAAAATAGGAAGAAGGGAAGGCGTACGAATAAGAATCGGAGGAGGAAGGAGAAGAAGATAAATAGATGAAGAAGAAGAAGAAGAAGAAGAAGAAGAAGAAGAAGAAGAAGAAGAAGAAGAAGAAGAAGAAGAAGAAGAAGAAGAAGAAGAAGAAGAAGAATTGTCTGAACCGATTCTGCAGCAGGAAGTCAGGACACATTCACAGATAACCAGCAACATCACATACGTGCCGACAGACAACTAACCGCGTTGTAATCATGTAGTCCAGGATGTCACCACCCAGCCATATCAGTGGACGGACCCAACGACCTGCCCGGGGAACACCGTGGAGCGACATTCGCGATGTGAGTGGGGGCGTGAGCTGACAGTTCTGTATGTGACTAAGTACACACATTGTACAGGATAATACACACACCACAAACTTACAGAGTTCACACTGTACACTGAGGGGAGAGAGTTCACACTGTACACTGAGGGGAGAGAGTTCACACTGTACACTGAGGGGAGAGAAGTCACACTGTACACTGAGGGGAGAGACTTCACACTGTACACTGAGGGGAGACTTCACACTGTACACTGAGGGGAGACAGTACACACTGTACACTGAGGGGAGAGTACACATTGTACACTGAAGGGAGAGAAGTCACACTGTACACTGAGGGAGAGACGTCACACTGTACACTGAGGGGAGAGTACACATTGTGCACTGAGGGGAGAGTACACATTATACACTGAGGGGAGAGACTTCACACTGTACACCGAGGGGAGAGTACACATTGTACACTGAGGAGAGAGTACACATTGTACACTGAGGGGAGAGTACACACTGTACACTGAGGAGAGAGAGAGTACACATTGTACACTGAGGGGAGAGAGTACACATTGTACACTGAGGGGAGAGAGTACACATTGTACACTGAGGGGAGAGAGTACACATTGTACACTGAAGGTACAGCGTACCACTGTACACACATAGTTCACAGTCAAAATTTACATGAAGCTCACTGAATACAGAGACCATATAGAACACATGCACACACGCACAAACGCACACATGCACTCACACACACACGCATGCACAGAGAGAGAGAGAGAGAGAGAGAGAGACCTCACAAGACAGAATGCTAGCAATATAGTACACATACATCACACTACACATATGAAATCACACTACACAGATGACATAGCACACTTCACAGATGAAACTATACAGATGACACAGCACACTACACAGATGGCATAGCACACTACACAGATGACACTGTACACTACACAGATGGCATAGCACACTACACAGATGACACAGCACACTATAGATGACACTGCACACAGCACACTACACAGATGACACTACACACTACACAGATGACACTTCACACTACACAGATGACACTGCACAGATGACACTGCGCACTACACAGATGACATAGCACACTACACAGATGATGCTACACACTACACACAGGACAGCACACTACACAGATTACACAGCACACTACACAGATGACACTGCACAGATGACACTGCACACTACACAGATGACACTGCACACTACACACAGGACAGCACACTACACAGATGACACAGCACACTGCACATATGACACTACACAGATGACGCTGCACACTACACACAGGACATAGCACACTACACAGACGACACAGCACACTACACACAGGACACAGCACATTACACAGATAACACAGCATACTACACAGATAACACAGCACACTACAATGATGACACAACACACCACACAGATGACACAGCATGCTACACAGATGACACAGCAGACTACACACAGGACATAGCACACTACACATATGACACAGCACACTACACAGATGGCACAGCACACTACACAGATGACATAGCACACTATACAGATGTCACAGCATGCTACACAGATGACACAGCACACTACACAGATTACATAGCACACTATACAGATGACACTGCACACTACACATATGATACTGCACACTACAAACATGACACAGCACATGACAGCACACTACACACAGGACATAGCACACTACACAGATAACACTGCACACTACACAGAAGACACAGCACACTACACACAGGACATAGCACACTACACATATACACAGCACACTACACACAGTACATAGCACACTACACAGATGACACTGCACACAGGACATGGCACACTACACATATGACACAGCAGATTACACAGATGACACAGCACACTACTTAGATGACACAGCACACTACACACAGGACACAGCACACTACACATATGATACTGCACACTACACACAGGACATAGCACACTACACATATGACACAGCACACTACACACAGGACATAGCACACTAAACAGATGATACTGCACACTACAGACAGGACATACACACTACACAGAAGACACAGCAGACTACACAGATGAAACTGCACACTACACACAGGACAGCACACTACACACAGGACAGCACACTACACAGATGACAACACACTACACACAAGACACAATACACTACATAGATGACACAGCACACTACACACAGGACAAAGCACACTACACAGATGACACTGCACACTACACAAGATGAGACAGCACACTATAGATGCCACTGTACACTACAGATGCCAATGCACACTACATAGATACCAATGCACAATACACAGATGACACATAACACTAAACAGATGTCACTGCATATTACACAGATGACACATAACACTACACCCATGACAAACACACTATTCAGATGACAGAGCACACTAAACAGATAAAAGCAAACAGATGACACAGCACACTAAACAGGTGACAGCAGATGACACATCATACTAAACAGATGACAACAAACAGATGACACAGCACACTATACAAATGTCAGGACATAGATGGCACAGCACACAGATGACACAGCACACTATACAGATGACACAACACACTGAACAGATGACACAGCACACAGATGACAAAGTACACATATGACACAGCACACTATACAAATGTCAGCACACAAATGACACAGCTCACTATACAGATGACACAGCACACAGATGACACAGCACACACAGGACATTGCACAAACAGGACACAGCACACAGATGACACAGCACACTCAGGACATTGCACAAACAGGACACAGCACACAGATGATGTGGGACACACATGACACAGCACACAGATGATGTGGGACACACATGACACAGCACACAGATGACAGCACACAGAGGACACAGCACAAAGATGACACAAAGCAAGCAAATGGCTTACCTGATGGGATGTCCCTATGCTGGAAGATGACTGCTAGAGCTATGCAGAAGAACTGTCTGATGTGAAAGAGAAGTTAATAAGGTCTCTCGATGTGGATGTAGGGTGTTCTAAAAATGGGTTTGTACATGGGCTCTGGCGCTGCAGTCCCAGGTCAAATGGGTTCAATCCTGGTGGTTCATAATCTATGTCAAATGGATTTGTGCTTGGGGGACGCTGCGGCAAACTGGGTGCCTCGTCTGTAAGCAGTGGTGGTAGTTGTAGCGGCGGTTGTGGTTGTTGGTCAGTATGCTGCAGAGAATGCTGATGAAGGGCCAGCTGATAAGAAAGAGGATCACACTGTGCTGTAAGTAAGAACCCCGCTGGAGAAAGGTCAAAGATTGGAGAGTGTGGGGTTTTGTGCACCTGTACTAAGTTCACTTCAGATTCTAGCGGAGACTGATCGCCATCCAGGTCATCTTTCTGTGTTGGAAGTTCACACGTCTCGTCGGACCAACTGAGATAATTCCTACCATTCAACACAGTGTTGCCGTTTACAGGAGACAAGACACCTGGATCTCGCTGAATGCCAGATGTGCCTTCACAAACAGCTCTAAAGCTACCTGAGTTTGGACTCCGCTGTCCAGTCGACCAATCGGAGCAGACTGGTGAAACACTAGCGCTGTTTCCTGTTGACCTGATTTCAATTCCTATATGTTTCTCATGGCCTGTTGTGGATTGGTTTATTTCTATAGTAATAATCTCTTCTGACTCAAGATCAGAATCAGCAGCCAGATGTGATACCTCAAGTGGGTCCACAGAAGTTAGTGTGGTGTTAAATGATGACCCTGAATAACCCGAGTGTGCTAAGTCTGTATCACTACCTGTAATACTTTGATGAAAGATCTCAGAATATTTAGAAGTGTTCTCATATTCAACAAAAGTCTGTTCTGGATGATTAGAAACTATTTGTGCTCCGGGATGGAAGTCATCTTCTGGGTGATAGACCAGAAACTCATCCAAGACATCAAACTGACTGCTGGGTGTCTTATACAGAGATTCAGCAAACAAATTGCCAGGTTCAAGGGGAACTGAGTCAGCAAACGCACTGTCACCAGTTACAGGCGGTATTGTCCAGTCTTCAGCCAGCAATGAGGACCCAAGGATTTCACTCTCATGTGTATCACAAACTGTACTCGTGCTTGTGTCATTATCCTCATTTTCCTCTGCCTGGGAAATGTCCTGAAAATCTGCCCAATTCTCCTCTTCACTCTCATCAACAGTTGTACCGAAAAATTTACGTGTGGCTTCGATTTCCTGAATCTCCTTCAGGTATGGAGTGTCTGGCGTTAGGTCTTCGTAAAATGAGTCTGGTGTCAGTTTTGGGGAGGAAGAAAGTTTAGGTGATGTAGTTGGTGTGAGGTTTGGTGGGATAAGAACTCGACGTGGCGAAATAGGCAACTGTCCATCATCGGCCACGACCAGGGCAGCTTTTGTGCGGCTGAAGAGAAACTCCTCGGTGAATTCAAAGCTGGCGTCCTCAGTGTTGTGTTTCTTGGCACTGGGCAGTTTAGGTGTCTTGGGTTTTGATGCGAACTCGTCGGTTGGAAGGGTGATCTTTAACTTGTCCTGCACGATAAAAGCCGTTGCAGGAGATGTGTCTGGGGAGCTTATAGCTGCATATTCATCCAAGGTCACAACATTGATTGGTGTAGTGCTGCGAGGGCGAGCGATCGGCGATGTTGTGACCTTTAACCTCTCAATGCGTCTTTCATATGCTTTCCTTTTAGACGGTGACAAGATCTGACTAGGGTCCAGGTATTCCGGCACCAGATTGTCCACACTGTCCTTCTTGGCATCAGCGTCGGCTACCTGGCCATCACCACCTGTTCTATCCAGCTGACACGCGGATCCCCCGGAAGCCTGGAATGTGAAAGCAGTATCATTACAAGAACTTGGGCTGGATGAGGAAGAATCCGAATCTTGTTTTTTTATCGGAACATGCACCCTGCCAATTGTTCCATGACCAGCTAAACTTGGTATAGCTGTACAACCTGGCACATCGTTTTCAAAGCTCCTCTCCCTATCAGTAGAAACTGATTCGGTTTTCTGTACTTCTTCTGCGTGTTTACAATCTGGCTGTTTTGCCTCCGTCCACGGTGCTTCAGTAAACGTACCTTGACCCAGGAATGACCCTTGAACATTCTCGTCCACTACACAACCTACCCTATCCTTGACTCGTTCATCTCGACACTCCCTTTCTTCCCCGCCAGCTTGGGTCAGGGACTTCTTCGAACTAGTGGCCCCTATGGTGTCTGGTTTCAGACCACCATCATAAATAAACTCTGGTTGATTGTATTGTGAAATGTGGCAACTGTGTTGGCAATCGTCAGCTGTGGCTTTTGTTTCTTGGCTATCTGGCTGAATACTGGCTAGCTGGACATCATCGTCTCCAAGGTCAACAGTATCAAAGGTTGCAAGCGGAGCTTTGTCGATGTCTACACGTCTCACAATTCTATATTTGACACTGATGGTTCTGTGCATAGTAAGGTTACACCTACAGATAACTGTGGAAAACAATCAAAAATAAAATATTTAGTACAAGAAAATTCTGGACAAGTGTTGTCTGTAAGACAGAAGGTATAATGTCAAATGCAGCGATGGCTATGGGGAAGAATAAATACAACTTATGTCATACAAAAAAGTTATGTAAGGTCTCAGTCAAAAATGACTGAGTTACCATTTGACAGTAGACGTTACTACATGCTTTCTGTTAGCACCAAATATTGGGTGGCACTAACCAAACCTGACACTGCACATTGTGCCAATGGCTTTGGGTGGAGAAGTGCAATTAGGATGGTACAAGCTTTATTCTGGTGCGAGGAAATACTAGGATCGAATCTCCGACATGTGGACAGTTAGAGCACAGCTTGATCACATCTCTTAGTGTACGAGCTCAGACATCACATTTTTACAAGATCAATTTCACATCGTGATTGGTATCAGTAATGTTACGTTCACTGATTAATATAGACTTTCAAGCAAACATTCGCCACACGACAACATACAGATTACTAGAGGTGACTTGCAAAATGCTGGAGGTGGGATACTAGCCATACATGTGACTGAATCTGGACCTGTCGAGTCTCATCCTTTGGAGTCACTCAACTCTTGCAATTACTCAACTCCTGGAGACACTCAACTCTTGGAGTGAGCTCAACTTTTGGAGCCACTCAACTCTTAGAGTGACTCTAAGTAGAGTTTAGTAAATATGGGAAGAGTTACGAGTGACTTTAAGTGTTGCATTGCACACTCAGATTTAAGAATGACTTCAAGTGTTGTACTCGTGTACAAAGAGTTAAGGAAACATTGAAGAACACAACCCATGCAAACAAAGAGACTCTCATTTATGCATAGAAATAAATGAATGCAAGCAACAACAAACAATACAGGTTTGCAGGAGGATATAATGTTCCATCCAAGAATTACACACATAGATTAAACTTCAGAATTCTTGAATAAAGAAAAAAATTAACTCACTGCAAGGCATTGGTGACCACGAAGCAGGAAGAAGACAGGGCATGTCAGACAACAGAGAAAAGAAAGCTCACGGCAAACAGTTAAGCTATACAGTTTCTACTAATCTCAGAGATGTGAAATGTATGGTAAGTGAATAGTGGGGGGGGGGGGGGGGGGGGGGGGGGGGGGGGGGGAAGCTGCAACAGGGAAAACTGCAACAGGTGAAAAGTTATGAACAATTGTTATGGGTGTTACAACAAACACAATATGAATATATTAAATGTCTCCATGTCTTTAAAAACACCAAAATCTTCTAATAAAGTAAAAGAAACTGTGCCTGTCTAAGTAAATGATATGTTATTTACAGTGAGACTAAATCAGGGAAACATCATACGGTACACGACACACGGGTCCAGAGAGCATAGTCCTACAGTCGGACTAATAAACATAAAGTTATATTATCATCAAACACGAATTTCATTTATTTCCAAGCGCACAATCTACCCAAGAGAATATTATATATACACGGGATACTCCAGACATGGTAGATGATGAAACTAGCAAGTGTCCGGCCTTACTTTGTTGAGATCACCCAGCGAGAAGAGATGACAGAAGAAGAAGCGTTTCGACTCCATCGTTGCTAGGAATACCCAGTCAAAGACGACTGCCACATCGATTTATTGATCGGGCTCAAACTTACCGCAAACACAGAAGCACACGGCGCAGTCGGAGCTGGAGGCTGCAGTAAGAAGAGGCAACACGGGGGAAGGAAAGTGGGCAAACTGTGATTGTCTCTCTCTCTGTGGATCGATCATGGGCGCCTGGCAGCAGACGTCTCCTCTCTCTGGGTATTTACGGAAGTAACGTGACACACATCAACTGATGACGTTCTCCGCGTGTTGCTTAGAGACAATGTCAACTAATGGTGGCCGTGTTAATAGTGTTTGTCTAAAGTAAAGTTGGATGCTGTTGTATTTTCTCATTATTATATATAATTCAGGCAGTATGAGTAATCCTTTTAAAGATCCGTAGCCTGTTTTATATGTGAATAAGTGCTGTTAAAAGTCGACTTAATTTGTAAGTCTAGTAGTTTGTATTTACACTCACAAAGTCTTTTAAAACTTATTTTATTTTAAATCATTTGACTTTATTAATTTCAGAGTTTAGTTTAATTTAGTCGACGGATCAAATCACAGCACACGGGTGTAACCCATAAGTCCAGAGAAACTCAGCTCAGTGCACGAACTCCATAGCACCGGCGAGGATCTTGAAATACTTTGGGTAGATTTTCCAGAGATCAAGGGAAATTTTGTTACTAGAAATCCACGTGAAAAAAAATCCCGACTATCACCGGGACTTAAACCCAGGACCCCCAGCACTCAAGTTGGACACCATACCTCGAGACCACTCAGTCCCCGATGTTTATTTCAGATAAATCATGTAGTTGTCAAGTAGTTTATATACACAATTTGAGCTGTTATTTAAAACTTATTAATGTGTAGTTATTCTTTTCAATCTAACTGTTAAGTATTCTCAGTATAATGAGATCTATTGAAAATATGTGAAGGTTGGTGGAATAATATAAAATGACATCGGTATGCTGATGAAACCGTCTTGATAACATCATAACAACAAGTCAGAAGGGACTGTAGGAAATGATAGATACAGTGGTTGTAGAAAGTGAGAAAAATGGGTCTCAGCTTCAGTAATAATAGTTAATAGGCAAGCCGAAGTCATGGTGATATCAAAGAAACAGATTTAAATGCAGAATCAACGTAAAAGATGTTAATTTGGGGCAAGTGCAGAAATTCAGATATCTACGTATATGGATAGCATCAGATGGAAGATGTATCACAGAGATAAAGAACAGAACAGAGCATGCAAATATTGCATTCCATCAAACGAAGGACAGTGTATGCAATAAAAGCTTGTCACTGGAGGTTATAAAAACAATTCTTGCATGTTATATAGAATCAGTTCTAAAATATGGATGAGAACAACAACAACAACAAAACCCACTCACAGAATTTTCAGTGATGTAGGTGTACAGAAGAATGCTGAAAACTCCTTTCCATAACGAAAATAAGTATTCTAAACCTTTTGAAAAAGGCTAAGACACAAAGACATCTGATCACAAGCATCATGTAGAGGCAGTTATCATTTCTGGGACACATTATGAGAAGACACAAACTTGAACATATTGCGACAACTGGAAAGATTTGAGAAAAGAGAGACAGGGGAAGACGGTGAGAGGACATTATTGACAAGCTTGTGTCGAGGCACGGAAGGGTGTCAGCACGCGAACTGATGCATGCTGTTGTAGTTCACATGATGTAGAGAAACATGATCACCCACGCCAGTTGATGGTGATAGTGATGGTGATCACCATCATCATATTGATGATGAAGTATGATGGGCAAGATATCTTTAAGTCAAAGGTTATAGCTCATCCAGCAAAAGTTAACAAATATATAAGAAAGTTAATACCAAAAGCGCTATGTGGATGAGAAACTTGGTGCACAAAGAACCAAGATCTTGTTGACTACAGCTCTTTGTCTACGACTATATGTCTATGACTGTTCAATTATTACATATGTAAAGTTAGATGTTGGTAGAAGCAGACACAATAAAACAAATAAATATGTGGAAAACATTCCAAAGCTTTCTTGATTTAGTCTACAGCCTCTAGCAAACACAAATCTAAAACAACTCAGACAGGATCAGGAAACATTGTACACAGAACAAAGACACGGTAGAAGAACACGAAGAGGTGAATAGATGGACTGCCAATCTGGAGCATCGATCTAACAGAGCCCAATGTCATGGGCTGGAGCGACACCATAGGGGCTTAGGAGAAATGTAAACAGATTATACGTGCAGCTAAGAGCCTTACAGGCTCGGGGAAAATAATAAGAAAAACAGCAATACAAAAATACGCAGTTTATGCTCTCTATTATTTGATCCCCGCGAAGTCTGAAAGTACAGCCTTGTTATGTGAAGCCAGGAGATCATTTGACAGCTGAAATTGTATTTTGTACTAATCAGTATGAAGGAGTAAAATGATTGTTCAAGCTGTATCGTGTGGGATAGTCTGAAGTTGTTAGAAGCCGGTTATGATTTAGTTAGCTGATGCCGCTTGGTTGTAAGTTACTATGAAGTGTTTCAACGGGCGAATGAAACACTGCGATCAGTAAATATGTATATGTGTAGTAGAAAACATGACCGGAAGGTTTATTACGCTCACGATTAAGCTGCGTGTGCGCTGACGGTATGGTGCTAGGTTCCTGTCATACACCTGTCAGTTAGGTTTAAGAGTTGACTTCTCGTGCAGGAAGCCATGGCAAACGTTTTTGTTTTTGTTTTTTGCATACCCTATTTACAGGACATTGCAGTCAACATCAACATTTTTCAGCTGCTGTTGATGTCATGGCAAGTTTTACGTTCAGTAGTTTGCCATTGCTTTCTGAAGGACCGACGACTCACATACCTTTCCGTAAGAAACCAGCGCGATGCGATCCGCTGACGAATCTCGCACATCTGTGTTTCGTACGTGGGTATACGGAATTACGAACAGCGTCCTTAAGCCCTTCGCCAGGGAGACCGGTCATGGCAAACTACTGAACGTAATATTGCCCTAGCCATCAAACTGTGATTGATCGCAACATTTTCAGTCGGCACTGGGTGGGTGATGTGGTCGGTGATTGATCGCAACATTTTCAGTCGGCACTGGGTGGGTGATGTGGTCGGTGATTGATCGCAACATTTTCAGTCGGCACTGGGTGGGTGATGTGGTCGGTGATGTGGTCGGTTTGACGCATGTACTTGCCAAGACAATTCCCGGTACTCAGGTTGGGCTGGGTCGAACTGGGTCTCGTGTACCGCCAACCTTCTTATAGTCCATGTCTGTCCACAGCCTTCTGTCTCGTGTACCGCCAGTCTTCTTATAGTCCATGTCTGTCCACAGCCTTCTGTCTCGTGTACCGCCAATCTTCTTATAGTCCATGTCTGTCCACAGCCTTCTGTCTCGTGTACCGCCAACCTTCTTATAGTCCATGCCGTGTGGCGTTGGCGATCATGTCTGTCCACAGTCTTCTGTCTTGAGTGCTTCCAATCAATTCTGATTCCGACTTTCCTCCATGCCATGATGTGAAACTATCCAGCATCTTCTCTATGGGTTTGCCCTCTGCATCTCCTCCCCGTCAACCTTACCATCGTGGTGACATACCCCAGCTTTCCCCGACTCATGACATGCCGAAAAATGTGGACTGTCATCTTCTGACGCTACTAACCAATTCTGTTTGTGGATTAACTTCTTTCAAGATCTCTTCCTTGCTCTTCCTGTCCGTCATTGGTGTTCTCTCTTCTATAAAAACCCACATCCCTCAGCTCCGACATAATCCCTCGCTTGTCATATTGTACTCACTCGGTATTCTTTGGAAATTATGTTTTCAAATGCCAAGTAATATTCGGTGTTAAATTATTGTGATGGAAGCCGCGCAAGTTTATATTTCCTGTTGTCTTAAACGTTGAGTGCCATAACAAACGCTTATAATTGTCATAATATTCTAACACATAATATAATTTATCTTACTGCAACCATCATACAGATTTTTTATCACGGATTGGAATTCTAAAATGTGTATAAAAAATTAACAGACTGGTGACCGTTTTAACATAAACTTCTTGTTAAAATAAAACTCTGCAAGAACACAATCTTTAAAGTTGTTTCATTGTTGGACAACATGTCGGCAAGAAGGCCCCGTTCAAAAGCCAAACGACCAGATTCTGAGAAAAAGGTCGCCAAGAAAGAAGAGACCGAGGATCCAGTAATGACTCAACTCAAGGCCACAAATGAAACTCTGCAATGTCAAAATGCAGCTCTCCAAGAATCTGTCAATTATTATCATAACAAGCTACATGCAATCATTCAACATGTCGTGGACAACAATATTGACAGCTACCAGCCAGAAGTTGATACATCGCTGATGAACATCCCGGAGTCGGATGTGACAAAAATGATCACAAACTTGAACGTTGCGGCAACATCCGTGTTTCAGCACTACGCGGAGAGGCTGGAACAGCTCCAGGGAACAAGAGCACGGCTGAGCCATGAGCTGACCAGAGCAGTTAACTTGAAGGTCAGCATCGAGAAAGGACTGCACGACATGCAGAAAATGGACACCGTAGATGACCTGAAGGTTGCTGCAAAGAGATTGTGGTATAACAGCTGTAAGTACATTCATTGCTCACTCTGTAAGTAAAGTCAAGGGGATGACGGATGCTGAAGTCAGAAGGTGGGGCTTCACGCTATTGGCATTGGGCTGGGGTGGGGGGATTTTACATTGGGTTGATGGATGCTGGAGTCAGAAGTTGGGGCATCGCTATTGTCATCGGGCTGGGGGAGTTTTACAAGGCCCAGTGGTTTCTAATTTCACCCGGCCTCCTAATCTCGTGGATAGTGAGATTGAATAGATAGTGTTCTCAGATAATAGCAACAACCTGGGTGTTCTCTACCTATTTAGCTAGCTAGTTAGTTAGTTAGGTAATTAGCTAGTTAGGTAATTAGCTAGTTAGTTAGGTAATTAGCTAGTTAGTTATGTAATTAGCTAGTTAGTTATGTAATTAGCTAGTTAGTTAGGTAATTAGCTAGTTAGTTATGTAATTAGCTAGTTAGTTATGTAATTAGCTAGTTAGTTAGGTAATTAGCTAGTTAGTTATGTAATTAACTAATTAGTTAGGTAATTAGCTAGTTAGTTAGGTTATTAGCTAGTTAGCTAGTTAGTTAGTTAGGTAATTAGCTAGGTAGTTAGTTAGTCAACAGATCATCCTCATCGCACACCGAACTATTATTCTATTAGTGCACAGATCCCCTCGTGTAGTGACTGGCGACACTAGTTATGTGATGGGTGGTTATTCATCTCTAGCTTCCCGCATGGCGCCCTAGTCTAGCCTAGCCCGCTGTAACTCGACGCTGTTCTGGCAGTCTGGTGAAAGTTGCAGAACCACGTCCATCCCTCGAGTCAATCAACAAAGTCATCTGTACGTCCTATATGAACGTTGCGATCAACCCCAATATTTATTGGCTGTTTGTGATGTGCCAGACAATTTTACCTTCAGTATTTGTCATTATGAAGAAAGAAGTACCACAATGTAATATACAAGTAAATGGGAATATTCTTCAACAAGTGAATAAGTACAATTATCTTGGAACAGTCATAACATCTGATGAGAGATGCCTTGAAGAGATTAGAACAAGAATCGCCATGACGAAAGTAGCCTTTAGCAAGATGAAAAACATACTGACCAATAAAAAGATGTCAATTGAAACGAGATAAAGAGTGTTGAGGGGATACATAGAGCCTGTTCTTTTGTATGGATGTGAAACTTGGACAATGTGCAGTCAAGCTGAAAAACATCTGATGGCTGCAGAAATATGGTTTCTGAGGAAAATGCAAGGAGTACCATGGACAGACAGAAAAACCAATGACCAAGTACTACAGGAGACAAATGAACATCGTAGACAGATTAGAGAAATTAGACGTATTAGTCAAATTTTTTTGGACATGTTATGAGAAGAAATGGATTGGAGAGCTTGGTGACAACTGGCAAGATCGAAGGGAACAGACCAAGGGGAAGACCGAGAAGTAAATACCTGGATGGCTTGGCCACATGGCATGGTCGAGACAGGACCACTGAGCTGATCCACGACTCTGGTGATCGAGTGAAATTGTGAGTCATGACCACCCACGCTTTCCGGCATGGCACATGATTGATTGATTTGTCATTGCTTTCTGAACATCCGACACCTGGTACCACCGAAATCAACGCAAAGCGATCTAGCTGTCAACAACTCATCTGACAGGCATCATCGGATACTTCTCCCACACCATACAAGAAAACTTGCAAGTCGTGTGCGAGGAAATTAAATGGTACATTTTATTGCCGTTGGCTCGCTACAAGCATATTACAGTCGCTATTAAACCCACACACAAAGCCACAGAATTACCTATCACTAATTGCTAACGCCTATGCTAAGTTTCTACCTATTTGGTTACACAAAAACCCCTATCGCTATTCTACGATGTGCACACTACAAGTCCCGTCCCCGGTCTGACGTTCTCTCCTCCCGTGGTCACACACCACGCGGATCGACCTTGTCCTTGGTGCGTGTTACCTCACATGGCACGTTGATCGCAGCCGTGGTATGTTGAGTGGGCACTCAACTTCTCCGTGGCTACCACGAGGCGTGATGCTGGCGTGATCAGAGTGCTAACTCTCTGAACAACGCCTGCGTGTCTCATGAGAGAATGGTTAACCATCTCTCATTTCATCATCTCCCCTGCCCTTCCCTCGGGCACCGTATCACCTCCTGGTCACCTCGAGGTTGACTGCTCTCCCCGGTGGAGGGGTTGCATTCGAGTCTTTGACACACACCCTCCCCTCCTGTGTTGCGTCATTAACTTTCACTCATTGGTTGTGACGCAAGAGGTTTCTAAAAAATTAGTGTCTCTAATTTTTGTCAAAGACTAGATACTTTGGCTCTGGGCACTCTAATAGACTTCTACTGACTATTGTCACAATGTAGTAATACTTTACTTGGCTACTGGCAATCGCCACAAACTTGTCTGGTTGGCGTGAGCCCTCTTCTCACATGCAATATTATATTCATTAGAGGTATGTCTGAACCGGACCGTTGTCTTATAAGACCTGCCCTCACATAGTAAATTAACTTACTACCCATACAAAGTTGACTTTTTTAGGGTCAACACATGAATTGCTTCATGTCCCCCATATAATATTTAACAACCATTACACAAGGTGTGTGCGACAGGCTTTACCTACTTCGCTTCCGCGTGTAAAGTTCTATTTCACTGCTAAGTTAGTGTTTCGTTGTCTATTATGCCCCCTGACCCGAAGTTATCTCCCTTTTATCTACAAAATGTGTATGTAATTTATATGTTTGTTTTTCTGGTTGTTTGCGTGTTTGGATTTAATTAATATTCTAATCTAACTTCTAACCTATGTTTCTAACGTTTATGTGTATGTATGTTAGTTTTTCAAGTGCCCATAATTTGGTTAAATGTGGCCACAAACAGGTGTATAACACTAATTCGTGACTACGTTCCCTTGTTATGAATCTTAACATACTTTACTGTAAGTTGTAAACTATACTACAGACAACACATTCACACTAGCACACCCTCACCAACGACACCCAACATTCAACGCAGACACAAATTAAAAGTCGCGCTAAGCAGCAGAAAAATCCGCCGACCGATTTCACTCTCTCGTATATTTTCCATTCGCTCTCACTTTCACACTTCTGTCACACTCCTTTCACCCTTAATTCTGTCACACATATTTTATTCTCCCGATTATTAACTTCTGTAATATTTCCATTCGCTCTTTCATTTTT
>JACEFZ010004279.1:0-46715 GCA_014155875.1 Cepaea nemoralis
GGGGGTTTTTGCCCCATTCCAAATAAAAACTTTTTTCCCCTTTCCCAAAAAGGGGGTTTTTAAAGGCCCATCGTTTTTAATCCCTTTTTGGGTCCACTTCCCAGGACTAGGAAGAGGAACATGTATATACTCACAATGGTGGATTGCTGTACAATGTGGGGTGAGGCTATAACCGTTGACCACGATTGACTCGAAAAGAGTGGCGGACGCACTGATGGAGGCCTTTACCAGATTAGGCTTTCCGGATCAAATTCTGACGGACAATGGATCTCAGTTTTGTGGAAAACTCATGGAGGAGGTATTTAGGGTGTTTCACTCTAACCACATACATACCAGCCCTTACCACCCTCAAGCCAATGGACAAGTAGAGCGTTTCAACGGCACGTTGATGACAATGCTCAGGAAACTAGCGCAGGAAAAAACCTGATAGGTGGGATGAATATATCCCAGCAGCACTCTTTGCCTATCGGGAAGTTCCTCATGGCTCAACAGGACTACCACCCGCTAGCGTTGCTGTTTGGTCGTCCAATCAAAGGACCGTTGGAAGCCATGTTGAGGAGTTGGACTGAAGAGGGGACGTCAGAAGAAGTGATCTCATCCTATCAATACGTGGAGGAACTGAAAGAAAACCTCCATAAGGGATGGACTCTGGCAACTCAAAACTTGAAAAAGGCCAGGAAAAGACATGCGGCTTACTACAACCGTAGGTCTAAAGACAGATCTCTAGAGGTAGGAGATAAAGTCTTGTTGCTACTCCCAACGGGAAACAACAAACTGGAGATAGGTTGGCAAGGACCATTTCCCGTGGAAAGGGTAATATCCAGAACCAACTATCAAATCCGGATCCGGGGAAAGTCGAAGATTTTCCATATCAATCTCTTGCGGAAATACGAAGAGAGACCCGGAGACAAGGCAGCTCACCTCATGGCAATGGCAGTTGCAGTGGAGACAGAAGTGGGAACCAGCGAGGGCAGGGAATATTCCCTTGGTACACCAGGAAACCTATAGGGATGTACAAGTGAACCCTGATCTGACCTCCCAGGAGAGGGAAAGGATACCCAGGTTCTCAAGTCTCATAAGGAGATACTGACTGATAAACCTGGACGAACGAGGTTGGTTGAGTTCGAGATGACTTTGACCACCCAGGAGCCTGTTCGCCAAAAGGTTTACCCAGTGCCATTCTCTAAAGAAAAGGCCCTGGAGGAGGAAATACAAAAACTGCTGGAGGATGACGTGATTGCACCATCCACATCCCCATACAATGCGGGGGTAGTTTTGTTACGCAAACCAAGTGGAGAACACAGGTTGTGTATAGATTACCGACTTCTGAACAGTCATACACAGTTTCAGGTGGAACCTTTGCCGAATCCAACTCAGTTATTCGATAGGCTCCATAAGGCTCGGTACTTTTCAAAGGTGGATCTGAGTCGGGGGTACTATCAGATACCAGTCAAACCGGAGATTCGACCACTGTTGGCTTTCAGTACACCCAGTGGACACTACGAATTCAAGGTCATGTCCTTTGGACTCAGCAATGCACCTAGTGTGTTTACACGCATGATGAGGACTTTACTAGATCCGTTACAGGATCCGTCCATCATCTCATTCATGGATGATATTCTGATTTCCAGTGACAGCTTGGATGACCACTTACAATCCTTGGAGAGAGTGTTTAATAGACTCAAGGAAGCAGGGCTTACTGCTCGTCCAACCAAGTGCAGAATTGGTTACCAGACTCTGGAATTTCTAGGTCACACCATCACTCCAGGACACATTGTTCCAGAAGAGAAGAACCTGGAGAAAATCAGAAAGGCACCAAGGCCAAAAAACGAAGAAGGATGTGCGATCTTTTCTCTCGTTGTGTGGGTTCTACCACAAATTTATCCCACATTTCACTGAACTGGGAGCTCCGTTGACGGAAACCTTGAAAAAGGGATTACCGGATCAAATCATTTGGACACCAGAATGTGAGAATGCCTATAGTCAGTTAAAGGAGGCCTTGGTCAGCAGACCTGTATTACAGCTCCCTGACCTTTCCAAACCATTTGTGTTGAGAACGGATGCGAGTGCGATTGGAATTGGAGCCGCTTTGTTACAGGAAGGAAAAGACGATGCTTCGGTTTTGAAACCTGTGGCATACGCAAGTAAGAAACTTCTACAGGCGGAGAGGAATTATTCAACCGTCGAGAGAGAATGCTTGTCCCTCGTAATGGCAGTGCAAAAATTTCAGCCATATTTGTATGGAGTTAAGTTTCGGGTCCAGTCAGATCATCAGACCCTGATGTTCCTGGCTACTTCTCAGAAGCTCAACGCACGTTTGATGCGGTGGTCGTTGTTACTTCAACCATATAATTTCACAGTAGAGTACATTCCTGGAAGGAAAATGTTCGAGCGGATTTCTTGTCAAGACACCCAGCTCCTGAAGAAGAAGAATGAATCATCTGGATTAAAACTCACGGTGGAGAAGAGTGAGATGGACTACTCTCTTAGGAGGGGGCCTATGTCACAAAATGAAACCGTGTGTTTATCCGGTTGATTATTACAGAGGATTTTCGGATTAAGCGGACGATCGACCAGCGACATCTATTTGTACTAACAGAGTAAACACAGCTGTACAGGTTACATCGTGTCAGCCCATATACACATTTGTGGTGAGTGAGAATGAGTGGATACACCGAGTTGCAGTTCATTAACAGTTGGAATCACATATATTGTCACCACGGAACAGAAGAGTGACAAGTTTGTCAACATTTGAATGCACATGGAAGCCGTGAGATCACAGGGGCAGATGTAAAACGGAAGTACCTAGTACGGAAAACAGTGCATCTGTCAATTCTTGGTTCCGGAACATCAAGATGATTGGCAGCTTGGTATCGAAACTCTTTGTTGGGAGTTTACAGAAACTAGCTGGCTTGTTTTGAGTATCTAGGCAATTACTGACAACCTTGACAGGATTTAAGCCAGGAAAATAGTTCTTGACAGGGGATGATTTGCCACTGTGCACCTGTGTGGGGGGAGTAAGGGATATCGTCACGTGGACAACTTTGGTAGTTTGCCATATAAACTCGAGTTGAGATCAACTAGGGTGGACTTGAATAACTGCTCTAGACAGAGTGCAGGGCACTGCAGTGCTTAGTGGAAATAGTGTCTACCGTGTGTTAATTAGTGACTTAATTTTGCACGTGCCTATATGGCAGATGTAGATATGATTTATAGGACTGCAGTAGTAGGCCATTTAAGGTATAAACTTATTATAATATATTCGTTATAATTACTATAGACTGTGGCCTTGTTAAACTATAGTGTGATGATTAGCACTGTTAGTGTTAGCTAGAATAGATTAGTGAAGTGTTGATAGCTTTACTAGTTGAGTAATGAAGGATAATTGGGATCTTCCCGTAGGTGTCCCTGGTGGGCGGGTTCCGCATTCTGTTTGCTGATATTTTTTCTTTGTCATAGCCTGATTCGACTCTAGGTGGGTAGCTAATCTGCTCTGATGACTAAGTCTAGTTAGCTAAAGATCATTAAGCAAGGTGATAGGCTTACACTCAAGCCGAAGGGATCAGTGACTAGTACTATCACCAGATGTGTTGTTTCTATCCTAGGTTCCCTACCAGATCCAAGGAAACTCTACAAGTTTTGGGGAAGAATTAAAAAACCCATTCTGAAGAACACCAGTTCAAGAGTCAATAAAGTTGCATACAGAAACGTAACTTACGCTAGAAAGGAAGTTGATTCATTCAAAGAGAGTGATGCATACTGATGCACCACACAGCATCAGACAGTAGTAACGAACCGAGAACCGGCTAAGAGTACCTAGTGTTAGTACAGTAACAATTAACATTAGTAATTAGCACTTATGGACTGAATGGTTCGATGTGCAACGAGGATGATCTGTTAACTAACTAACTAACTAACTAACTGCGTACACACTGCAAAAGACTTGTGCAGTTTGTTTAGGAACATTAGGAACGGACATTGTGTAGAGTGCAACCGGTCCCTGATTAACTCTTAATACCACCGGTGTCTATTTCTGATGATCATGAAATTGGATTACCAGAGGTCTACAGAGGCAAAGCATTATCCGGCAAGATGGTTCCGGCAACGGGTGAGACGTACTTGTTCTGACGTAACGTGCTGTGGTCTATCTTTGCTGTGATCAGCTGACTGAGTTGATGTCTGAGAGACAGAGTCTACACACTTTATAGAACACGTCACACATTTTCTTCGCATACACGTCTCATACACGTTACACTTTTATTTTAATAAATTAATCTTTATTAATTTCTAGAATCAAGAGTTGTTGAGTATGTTGCGTTGGGGAAGTATGAGAAGGGGGCATAGTACGACAGTGTGAGAGTGATAGGAAAAGGTGTCCATAGGCTGATGGAGTGTGTTGGACGGAAGCTGGTGGATTCTCCAGAATATTGAGGGGAAAACAAAATATTATAATGTGGGTGTCGGATCTCCTCACTCCAGGGACGACACTTTAAAGGAGGACACGACACCCCCCCCCCCCCGATCAGGGTTACGTGAAGCCATGTGTGCAGGTGGTGGATGAAGATGAAGAGCAGCCAACAGATAGTTGTAGGTTATGGTCTCCACCTTCACGACGGTAGGCAGAGGATCTCTTTTTTGAAGTGACAATGGCTACGGTCACTGACCAGTATGGTCACTGCTAGGAAGGAAAGCAATGGCAAACTACCTTCTTTACACATGCCAAGAAAATCATGTTATGTGAAATCATCGATAATCAGAGAAACGGCGTAAATGGGTGCTCCATAGGAGCAACCTCGCCCGGTAGGGATAGTCATGCGCACCAGGTGACTCCAGACCGTCAACAGGCTACTAGGTGCAACAGATTAATATCATTGAAAGTAGGAACTTGGAACGTTAGAACAATGCATGCAGATGGAAAGTTAGAAAACATCAAAAAAGAAATGAAGAGAGAGAAGATTAACATATTAGGAAGATCGGAAACGAGATGGAAAGAAACAGGGATAAGGACAGGAGAGGATTGTAAGATTATTTACTCTGGGGGAGAAGAACAGCAAAGAGGTGTAGCCATTATATTAGATAAGCAAACATCAAAAATTCTGTCAAAGGATATCAGGCTGTGTCAGACAGAGTCCTATTAGTAAAATTAAATGGAAGACCTTTTAAAATAAATGTCATTCAAGTATATGCCCCAACAAGTGAATGCAGTGAAGAAAGCATAGAGGAATTTTATAATGACATGGAGTCTGCTTTGAAGAACTGCAAAAAATCAGAAATAAATATCATAATGGGTGATTTCAACGCAACAATAGGACAGCAAGGCGATGGATGCAGTGTAGGCAACCATGGTTTGGGAGAGAGAAATGAAAGAGGATACAGACTTGTAGAATGGGCAAAAGAACAAGAAATGGTTGTAGGAAACACCTGGTTTAAACAGCACCCTAGAAGATTATGGACATGGAGGAGTCCAGACAGCAGGATTAAAAACCAGATAGATTACATCCTGATTAGCAAAAGGTCTCGAAATGCGTTAACAGTCGTAAAAACAGTTCCAAATGCAGACTGTTACAGTGATCACAGATTAATTACAGTCACATTGAGGGTAAAGTTAAAGAAAGTCAAGTATACAGCAGGAAACCCTAAATATGACTTGTGCAAATTGAAATCTGACAAAGAAATACAAGATAATTTTAACATAGAAGTAAAGAACAAATTTGATATATTGTCTGATCTAGAGATCCTATTTCCAGATGTAGATGATCAATGGGAAATGATGAAGAATTCAATCAGTTGTGCAGCAGAAAAAACTATTCCAAAAGTAAAGAAAGTGGGCCGTAAGACATGGATGATTGAAGAAATTTTACAACTAATGGAAACAAGAAGACAGAACAAAAATAATCCTGCCAAATATGAAGAAATTCACAGAAAAGTCAGAACCTTATGTAAGGAGGCAAAAGAAACATGGCTTGAGAAAAATTGCAGAGAAATTGAAAAACAACACAGCAGTAACAATGCGAAACTAATGCACAAAAGAATTCAGGAGCTTACTAATCAAAGAACACGTACATCAGCAGGCTGCCTAAAGACAAAAGATGGAAGAGTCATAATAGAAAAAGATCAGATCTTACATGAATGGTCAGATTACGTGAAAAACCTTTATGACGATAACAGAGACGAACAGTATAATGTTCAAAATAATAATGAAGGACCAGCAATTTTGAAGATGGAGGTTCAGAATGCTCTTAACCACATGAAATCTGGCAAGACCCCCGGTTCAGACAGCGTCACAACAGAAATGATTAATGCTTTAGAAGAATATGGAATAGATAAAGTTACCAGTCTGCTTAATACAATATATGATACTGGAAATATACCTCAGGAGTTATGTAATTCTGTATTTATTGCAATCCCAAAGAAATCGGGAGCCTTGGAATGTGATCAACATCGAACAATTAGTATAATGAGTCACATCACAAAGATTTTGCTAAGAATTATCATGCAAAGAGTTAGGAGGAAAATACAACCTGAAATAGGAGAAGAACAATGTGGGTTTGTGGAAGGCAAGGGTACAGTAAATGCTGTGTATATACTGAGAACCATAATCGAACGTTCTATAGAAGTAAACAAAGATCTACACCTTTGCTTTATTGACTACACAAAGGCTTTTGATAAAGTGAGACATGTCAACATGATAAGGATGCTTGAAGATCTACAAATTGATGGAAAAGATCTTAGACTTGTAAAAAACATATATTGGAAACAACAAGCTGCCATAAGAGTTGATAATGAAGTAAGCCAATATCAGCCTATTAAAAGGGGTGTGAGACAGGGATGTGTAATGTCTCCAGATCTGTTTTCCCTGTACAGTGAAAGTATTTTCAGAAATATTGAAGATATGGAAGGAATCAACATTGGGGGACGATGCATCAATAACATTAGATATGCAGATGATACAGTCTTGATTGCAGACAATGAACAGGACCTGCAAAATTTAGTAGATGCGATTGTTACACACAGTGAACAACTAGGGTTAGAATTAAATTGTAAAAAGACACAGATTATGGTCGTCACTAGGAAGGACGTAATACCACAATGTAATATACAAGTAAATGGGAATATTCTTCAACAAGTGAGTAGGTACAATTATCTCGGAACAGTAATAACATCTGATGGGAGATGCCTTGAAGAGATTAGAACAAGAATCGCCATGGCAAAAGTAGCCTTTAGCAAGATGAAAAACATATTGACCAATAAAAAGATGTCAATTGAAACGAGAAAAAGAGTGTTGAGATGCTACATAGAACCTGTACTTTTATATGGATGTGAAGCGTGGACAATGAGCAGTCAGGCTGAAAAACATCTGATGGCTGTAGAGATGTGGTTTCTGAGGAAAATGCAAAGAATACCATGGACAGCCAGAAAGACCAATGAACAAGTCCTTCAAGAAACAAATGAAGATCGTAAATTGATTAGAGAAATTAGACGTAGACAGTCAAAATTGTTTGGGCATGTTATGAGAAGAAATGGATTGGAGAATTTGGTGACAACTGGTAAGATCGAGGGGAACAGACCAAGGGGAAGACCTACAAGCAAGTACCTGGATGGCTTAGCCTTGTGGCATGGTCGAGACACATGACCCCCCCACGCTTACCGGCATGGCACATGATGGATGGATGGAGTTAGCCTTTGTTCGCTGATCGACACCACCCCATATCAGAACATAATTGTCATGAATTCATTTTGTGTTTTGCCACGTTGTCCTCGCATTCACAAGTGCTAATATTTGGATGTTTGATTTCTGTCACGAACTCTACTTGTGCTGGTTCTTTATCTCCAGGTCTATTAATATTCCACTTTCCAGATCCTGTCTGTTTCGTAATGTATCTGTTGTTATTTGCTTTTTCGGCGTGTTTCCGATGAGAAGAGCACTGATAGAGCCACACTTTTCTTTCACTTTCCTCAATAATTCTTGAGCAATAATATATAAACAAATAAATTCCCGTTCTGTTAGCTGGACCTTTCGTAGGTTCATCCTCATTTGGATATTCTGATACTAAAATCACACATGGGACACATATTTATTCCTCAAGATTTCAGCAAACACTAGAGAGGAGAGCAGGGGGTAAATATAGATATCAAGGGCCCTATGCTGGTGCATTTCCAGGAAAGGGGTGAAAGTGACCAGTTCTTGGTACCGTGACGTGCATGCGAACAAACCAAAACCCGCGATAAGATCAAAACTCCGGGGACTTCTCTCGAAAACAGTATTGTTACTGCACCACAATGTCCGGCCTATTACTGCTGCACATATAGTGGATGCACTATGTGCTCTGAAGATAGAGGTCTAGAAACAATCAGCGTACAGTCCAGAGATGAGATCATCGCACTTTCACTTATTTGGACCCTTGTCAGAAGATTTGCGGATTCAGATGATAATCAGGTAATGGAAGCGGTCCAATATTTGTCTAGAGACACACATACAAACTTGTTCCTAGAAGATATCAACCATCCAGGGAACAGTTAGATCAAGTGTGTTGCCAGGCTGGAGGACTATGCTGAGAAATAACACACACACACTTTCACTAGTGGGTATAAACATCGGGTATATGGCAGGGAGGATGTGCGATGGCTTATTAACGTTCGATGTTCATTCCTTTTGTGTTTACATTTTCTTCTTCTTCTTCTTCGTTCATCCGGAGTTTTTTTTCTTTTTCGGATGTGATTGCGTTGTGCCTGTTTACAGCAGAGCTGCGTTCTTGCGCCGTTAGGCCGACACATCCGACTTCTGCGGGCATTTGTTGACCGGGTTAACCTTCCCGGGGGTTTCTTAGGACGTTTGACTCTCACTGTTGTGGTGTTATCCCCCATCCCAGCTGGTCCATATAGAACAGCCAAAGATCCTGGTCAGCCCTTAAGGGAAGGCAGGGGCAGACCATGGGCATTCCCCGCCATCCAAGGAGGCTTCCATACTTGCAGAGCCGATACATAGCGCTCTGGTACTGGGCTCAACCAAGGAATCGTCACGTCCTGCACATGGCTGTTTAGCCTCACTTCCGTATGTTGGGCCTTCCGTTCACCATAGGCTGTTCTTCCGGAAACCAGAAGTATGCAGTCTGCAGATGACATCCACACAGTGAGCTTTCGATTCGGACTTTCCATGTAATGGATTTGCTATCCAAGCAATATTCCATTTCGTGCCACTAGGACACTTTTCCACCTTTTATGAAGCCCACAGAGTGGGCTTTTGATTCGGACTTTCCACGTAATGGATTTGCTATCCAAGCAATATTCCATTTCATGCCACTAGGACACTTTTCCACCTTTTATGAAGCCCACACAATGGGCTTTTGATTCGGACTTTCAACGTAATGGATTTGCTATCCAAGCAATATTCCATTTCATGCCTCTGGGTCTTCATGCACCTTTAAATGTCAACCTGTATATAGTTAAAGTAAGCTGCGGTCAACTTGAGCTTGTTGATATCTCCATAGAGCTTGTCCTCAAATGAAGCAGGTGTGGGCCAAAATATCTTTCTCTGTTCTGCATACGTTGGGCAATCCTGCAGCAAATGTTTTGCTGTCATTTTTCCAGTTCTACAATTACATTCATCGGTATCTCAAGTGTTTACATTTTTATTTGTATTTAACAGTTTAATGGTTTTCCCTTTAGATGTGTTGTTTCCGTATTTCATTGTGACGACCATTAAGATCGAAACGCCGGATTCCTTGTGTTGTGGTTTAGTTTATGCTCCCCCCCCCCCCGGGAGTCTCCGTGGCGGAGTAGTCAAGCCGTCTGACTCGGGCTCCAAAGGTTGTGGGTTCGATTCCGGGCCGCGTCCTTCGGTTCAGAGTTCATTTTCTTCGGAGACTCCTGAGGGTCTTCGTTGGAGCTACAGAGCTCGTATTATGTGGGACGCTTTCTGAGCTGTGGAAAGAGACTGAGCCAAACGGCATAAAACGCATTGCAGTCGACTTTTAGGTTTATGTTTACATGCTTCACTTTACGTTAATTTAGTATTATTAATTTCTGTTAACCGGGTGTAACGTAGTTATAATCTATGTACAAGGTCTGCATATTTGTGTTTATTTCTGCATTTTTCGCAGGAGTAACACTTACAAAACGTGTTTCCATTTTATACCATAATATAAAATCCTGTACTGTGAGGTAGTTTTGTGCTAGCAATGTTTATTTGGGGGAAAGAAGTTAATTCACATAGAAAACTGGGTACTGGCACCAGACGAAGACAGGCCCAATTCTGTGGACATGACACGAGAAAGGAAATTGGAACGAAGGAAAGACTTCCCCAGCCCTTTATCTACACATTCGTCCCTCCTTTTTTAGTTTAGTTTTTAATTGTTGGATTAACATCACGGCACACGGTTTACCCATAAGTGCTCCGTTTACCTCCTAACTCAAACCTGAGTCCGGAGAAACTCAGCTCAATGCACGAACTCCGTTGAATCGGCGAGGATCCTGAAATTCTTTTGGTATATTTTTAACTCGAAATTTTGCCCGGGCAGCGCCGTTAGGCTACTCTTTTTCAATTTCCAACTGCCAAGGGATTTTTTACGTGCGCAACAATACACACGGGCGTCCGATCTCACTACCCAGAGACCAGGGGAAATTTTATTACTGGAAGTCCAGGTGGATTTTTTAAATAAATTCCGGTCCTCACCGGGGCCTGAACCGGGGACCTCCAGCACTCGAGGCGGACACCATACCTCGAGACCACTCAGCCCCCGTCCCTCCTTTCTTCCACACAGTGAGAGACGATTCTGGCCAGTTTGACATCATGGTATGGAGGGAAATCAATATCAGAAAAGATTGGCGGTAGACGAGACAGGAGGCTGTGGGTTATACCAGTATCCAATGACACATGACACGGACTATAACAATAATAAAAACAATTTTGTGTGTGTGTTTGGTTCGCATATCCTTTTACAGGATATCGCTGTCACTATCAGCATCTTTCAGCTGATTTTTGATTTCTTGGCTAGATTACGCTCAATAGTTTGCCATATTTTTCTGAGTGAACGGCTCACATACCCCATAAGTTACCGACCGGCGAGAACCGCTACCGATTCTCACGAAAGTCACGTTACTCGCGAGAGTATATGGGATTACGGAGAAAGGCGTAAAACCCTAGCCAGGGAGACCAGCGATAAAAACATTACTATTTATTATTTTGTTGCAAGTTCTTAAAAGAGATGTGTAACAACTGTCAAAAATTAAACACATTCATCGAATAGTTTTGTAATTTCATACGATGTAATATATGTTCCTTGTGTATGCAGCTGGAAACCCGTGCAGGAGTTCCGCGTCCCCGTGTGGAAAGAACAGTCAGTGCATTCACACAGGTCCAGGCAAATATGGGTGTGTCTGTCGTGACGGCTACGCTAGAGATGGGACAGAGTGTGCTCCCATAAACACTTGCCAGAATAACAATGGTGGTTGTCATGTCACAACAGACTGTGTATACGCCGGACCAAATCAGGTATTCATTAATTAGACTAAGCCAGATATACAACAGTTAGACCAAACCAAGTATACATAAAGTAGATTAAGCCAGGTATACATCAGTTAGACGAAATCATGTATCCATAAGTTAAACCAAATGGGATGTTCTTAAATCAGACCGTATCGGGCATCTTCAAATCCAATAACGAAAATATACCCTGCTTATATAGTGCAGCACCTGTACCGGACAAGACAGTGAAGGACCCCCACTTGTATGAATAGGCTAGTTCCCCAAGTCTGGTTAACGTCACGTGTATTGGAGGGTTGTCCTGCAGTGTTAAACTGAGCTACTGATTTACAAGCTCTGTGTGATCACGCGTTTCGAAAGGTGAAGGCGAGCTTTGCAAAACGATCTCCAACCAATCAATCAACCAACCAAACAACCAACAAATCAACCAATCAACCAACCAAAACATCATCCAACAAACCATCCAATCAACAAATGATTGATTGATTGATTGATTTAGGAACCGACATCACAGAATTCGGGGCATTCCCATAAGCGCTCCGTCCCCATCCTCAGCAGCCAGCGAAGAGTTCCAACACTAATAGTACCAGTAGCAATCTGATTATATGTTAGTCTCGCCTTTCCTCTGAGCGTCGAGCGTCTGCCATATCCCCTCGTCACACCTCGCTGCCTCATTCTTACCAGACCCATGGTGATCCATTTGCTCCTCCGAGGTGTGCACGTGCTCCCACAAGGCCGCAACCACGTCTGCCTTGTCATGTATCAATACTCCACCAAGGTTTGCCGAGCCAGCCAATCTGTCCGCGTGTTCATTCCCCAGCACACCGGCATGCCCCGGAGAAAAGATCCAGGTGATGCTTGCTACCCGTGACCTTCGAAGCGAAGCAAGCCGCTCTGTGCGAAGTCTGCCTGCCCTCACCCTCCTCAGCATGCTTTCTGAGTCAGTTACAATCACGATATGTGTATGTATCATGTTCTCCATCTAGATGAAAGCTGCACTGACTGCCTCCAGCTCCATTCTTAAGCTAGGTGTTGTGGTATCATACGTCAGGCTCTCCTGCACCAAACCGTCGACCATTAGCTTTGGCTATGAACTCCCAGCCACTTCTCTCACCTTTTGACACCGAACCATCCGTGCAGATAATCACATCACCCGGGCGAGCATTATCCTGAATTAGTTGCTGGATTTCAACTTCCGTGGCACCCTGCTGGCCATTCTCTGCACTCCCGGCTCAATGTGATTATAACTCTGCACAAGTCTGACTGCTTCGCTGGCACTCTGACCCACTCCTCTCCTCGCCTAATGTTCTCCAAGATGCATCGTATCCTCCGCCTGAGCCATCCATGATTTCCCTCTTATCAGTCTCTGACCCTTAACTTCGTCCAGCGCCTCATGCAATGGGTGATCTGTTTCTGCAGCTACTCTGAGGTATGCCTTCGCCTGTGCCTACCAGCAACAGTCGGCAGACCAAGGATATAACGCATACACACTACTGGGGTGTCTCTGGTGCATCCTAGAATGACCCGCATAGCTTCGTTCTGTATGCGCTCTAATTTCACCAGCTGACTCTTTGAGACAGTGAGCAGTCCTAGTCCATAATCAATCACTGAGAGGATCAAGTGCTGGTATAGTGTGAAGAGCATTCATTCTCTGTTCTGTGTCCATTGCAGCCATAGTTGTAAGTTCATTGAGTCCCTTTTGAGATCTTGTCACAACCGTCTCCACATGGTCATTGAAGGACAGACTCCTGTCAAATGTGATTCCCTAATACTTCAGTTTGTTCTCTCTGTTGACGCTTCTACCATCTATCGCGAGGCTTGGGACATCAGCTCTCACAATCCTTTTGTCCAGAGAGCACCACAAAACAGCCGCCTTTTCTGGGTGGACGACAGCACTCATTTCAGTGCACCAGTCAATCACTTTGTTTACTGTCGCCTGTAGCTCCTGGGCTGTTTGCTCCCTATCTCTCCCCTGCCTATATGCAAGAATATCATCTGCAAATGTCAGTATACTTCCAACCTCTGGTGCTTCTAGGTTTGCAATATTGCTCGTATACACGTTAAAGAGCACCGGTGAGATTGCAGATCCCTGTGGCAGTCCTGGGGTTAAAATATGTGGCTCTGAGGTCCATGCACCCAGACGAAAAGCAACCCCACGAAAATGCAGGACGGCTGCTATCCAGTTCAACAAATAAGCCAACCAAGCAACCAACCAACAAATCATCGTATCAATCAACCACCAACCAAACACCCAGCCAACCTATAAGCCCCTCAATCCACATAACACCATTGCGGGCATCATTTCGTACATTATTCTTTCAATTGTTACCTTGACACCTCTCGCTGGAGTTGCTAGCCGTCACTTCTGCAGGAAGCAAGATGACTACTTTATATGCAATGAGTGAATCAACAAAAACGAGACGTAGAATGGGCTATCTTGACAAGAACACAAGTTTATCATCTGTGTCCTTGACATGGACTTGACATGTTTGTAGTTACACTATATACACATCTAGTCCAGCAGGAGCCAGAGTAACGTAGTGTGTAGTTACACTATATACACATCTAGTCCAGCAAGAGCCGTGGTAACATAGTGTATAGTTACACTATATACACACCTAGTCCATCAAGAACCGTTGTAACGTAGTGTGTAGTTACACTATATACACACCTAGTCTAGCAGGAACCGTTGTAACGTAGTGTGTAGTTACACTATATACACACCTAGTCCAGCAGGAGCCGTGGTAACGTAGTATGTAGTTACACTATATACACATCTAGTCCAGCAGAAGCTAGAGTAACGTAGTGTGTAGTTACAATATAAAAACATCTAGTCCAGCAAGAGCCGTGGTAACATAGTGTGTAGTTACACTATATACACACCTAGTCCAGCAGGAGCCGTGGTAACGTAGTGTGTAGTTACAATATATACACACCTAGTCCAGCAGGAGCCGTAGTAATGTAGTGTATAGTTACACTAAATACACACCTAGTCCAGCAGGAGCCGTGATGACGTAGTGTGAAATTACACTATATACACACATATTCTAGCAGGAGCTGGAGTAATGTAGTGTGTGGTTACACTATATACACACCTATTCTAGCAGGAGCTGGAGTAATGTAGTGTGTAGTTACACTATATACACACCTATTCTAGCAGGAGCTGGAGTAGTGTAGTGTGTAGTTACACTATATACACACCTAGTCCATCAGGAGCCGTTATAACGTAGAGTGTAGTTACACTATATACACACCTAGCCCAGCAGGAGCCGTTGTAACGTAGTGTGTAGTTACACTATATACACACCTAGTCCAGCAGGAGCCGTTGTAACGTAGTGTGTAGTTACACTATATACACATCTAGTCCAGCAGGAGCCGTGGTAACGTAGTGTGTAGTTACTCTATATACACACCTAGTCCAGCAGGAGCCGTGGTAACGTAGTGTGTAGTTACACTATATACACATCTAGTCCAGCAGGAGCTAGAGTAACGTAGTGTGTAGTTACAATATAAAAACATCTAGTCCAGCAAGAGCCGTGGTAACGTAGTGTGTAGTTACACTATATACACACCTAGTCCAGCAGGAGCCGTGGTAATGTAGTGTGTAGTTACAATATATACACACCTAGTCCAGCAGGAGCCGTGGTAATATAGCGTGTAGTTACACTATATACACACCTAGTCCAGCAGGAGCCGTGATGACGTAGTGTGAAATTACACTATATACACACCTATTCTAGCAGGAGCTGGAGTAATGTAGTGTGTAGTTACACTATATACACACCTATTCTAGCAGGAGCCGGAGTAATGTAGTGTGTAGTTACACTATACACACACCAAGTCTAGCAGGATCTGGAGTAACGTAGTGTGTAGTTACACTATATTCACACCTAGTCTAGCAGGAGCTGGATTAACGTAGTGTGTAGTTACACTAAATAAACACCTAGTTCAGCAGGAGCCGGAGTAACGTAGCGTGTAGTTACACTATACACACACCTAGTCTAGCAGGAGCTGGAGTAACGTAGTGTGTAGTTACACTGTATATACATCTTCCCCACCAGGAGCCGTGATGACGTAGTGTGAAATTACACTATATATACTTCTAATCTAGCAGTAGCCACGGTGACGTAGCGTATAATTACACTATATGCACACCTAGTCTAGCAGGAGCTGGTGTAACGTAGTGTGTAGTTACACTATATACACACCCAGCCTACCAGGAGCCACGGCGACGTAGTGTGTAGGTACACTATATACACATCTAGCCCAAGAGGAGCCGCGGCGATGTAGTGACTAGACACTAGCCTATCGCTTCGGTGGTCACGGGATCGATCTGTTTCGGGACGGATTCAGATTTTAAAATAGACCTGAGCTCCCAGGTCGAGCCAGCCTAAATTGGGCTCTATACCGATCACATCACCCCTCCCAGTGCTGAATGGTTTATAAGTTCTAAAGAGTTCGTTGCTCACATAGTGATATAGTAAAGCAAGAAATATGCAGATCGTAGATGACCTCATGGTCAGCTGGAAGAACTCTTGATCCATTGTTAGCTCCCCTGCCTCGTGCATTTTCATGTGTCCACTATCGTACTGGATAGCTATTGTCCCTTCTTCCAGGAAGCAGGCCTTCCATTACTGTCCGGTCTAAACCCATAGGAGGTTTGATGTCACTGACATACTTCAGTTTCTGAAGCACGATTCTGATTACGAGACGGTTTTCTTCCCCGGGGAGGGGGGGGGGGGGATGTTAGGGTTTCCAGGCGGGAATAAGATTATTTCAAGATTGCGTTAATACAAGAACCGATTACTTGATATTGTTTTCCCCTCTAAACTTTACGGTTGTGTACTTCTCGCCCTTCTTAAATTCGTTTTATAACCATAAGTAGATCACGTTTTATGTACACGTCTGGACTTGTTTTAGTATGTGTTACTAAATTTAGCTTCCAGTTTTATGTATACTGTTTATGGGAGGGGGGAATTTATAGGGAGGAAACACAAAGGGGGGGGGGGGGGGATAACGTTCCGAACATGGGGTAAAGGGGTGCATGGGCCAAAAAAGGTTGAGAACCACTGTTTTAGAATGTTTTTTTCTTGATCCACAGTAGTGTAATCATTGTGTCTGTAATATTTACGTTCAAAATATTTCTCTTATATATGACGATGCAGCCCATATGTCTCTGCAAGAATGGTTATGAAGGTGACCCCAACAAAGGTTGCACAATCAAGAACACGTGCACCCCAGATCGGTGTGCCGTCAATGCTGTCTGTGAGACCACAGCGCCTTCTACCTACAGGTATGCCCACCTAAAGTGTCCCCCATGCTTGTCTTGGTTTTGAGTTCACTGTCACTACACACTTCTTTAGGTTCTTTTCTCCACTGGTTAAGGAGGTTACAAGTGAAAAAATGGGCAGAGGTATGTCAAAGATTAAGCACAGACAAGTCACTGAAATTGTTCTGGCGACTACATAAAAGCATGAGTGAGGTAGCTAAGAATAAGAGAATTTCTGACTTCCAAGGTGCTGACCTCATCTGGCAGAGGACTGACGAGAACAAGGGAAAATTCCTTTTCCAACGCTATCTAGAGCAGAGCAACCAGACAGACATAAGAGGCCGACATCTTGCCAAGGAGATCACCTCAGACAGGTGCAAGGCCCAGAAAATTTCGGAAGAAGACACACTGACAGTGAAAGAAATCAAGGCTGTGCTTCGATGATAAAAAAAAAACAGCGCCCCAGGGCCAGATGGCATAAGATACGATGACATCAATTGGTGTACCGACAATGAGCTAGAGAAACTAGCAGACATTTACAATAACAGTATAGGGAGCGCTAATATAAAGGAGGAGTGGATACAGAGCTAAATGAATCTCTTGCCGACGCCTGGCAAAGACCACACATAAATTCAGGGATATCGTGTAATAACTATGCAGAATCAATAGGCAAGCAGCTGGAGAGGTTAATTGCCAGGAAAATATCAAGCCAGCTAGAGAGGCAAGGTGTTTTCCCACCTACCCTGGGAGGGTACCGTCCAAAAAGAGAAACCTGGACCAATGCAGCAGTTTTTGCCCAGGCAAAAACCCAGGACGTCTATGAAGGTTTCCACTCATTCACTGAAACCTTTGCTGCAGCGATTGATCTTGAGGATGCGTACAACAGAGTACCATTGGATTTCCTATTGCTTCAGCTTCTTGAGCTCAAGATAAGTCCTTTCCTCCTTAGTTGGATCGCAGCAGCCCTCTTCCAACGGAAAGTAGTTTTCAAATGTGGCAGTTGGACTTCGGAACCAACAACAATATATCCTGGACTACCACAGGGATCACCATTATCTCCTGTGCTGTTCAACGCCCACACTGAGAATCATCAGCAAGCACATCACTGGACCGGGGAGGACACTACCATGTGCCGAAGATGTTTTAATGTATCGTCAGGGTAAGGATAGAGATCATGTTGCTTTGGAACTACAAACCGAAATCAATCGCATAAGTACTTGGTGTGTTGAAGCTGGGCGTCAACCCAACAAAGGCAGCAGTGGCAATAACCATATTGTCTACACTCCATCACAAACGGTAAATCTGTGTTCAAAGACTATGGAAAGATGCAGGCAATGAATTACCTGGGGATACGTTTTGATCGAGACCGTGCTTATAATGAGCACATAGACCAGGTGATAACACAAGCCAAGCGGGGTTTGGCTGCGATGCGGGTGATGGCGGCAGCAAACTGTGAGCAGCGCCATCTATGTCTTCTATACGAAGGGCTGGTCATGTCCGTTTTTGAGTATGCGTTGGCGATCCTGACTCTCAGCCGTAAGCAGATAGAAAGGATGGATAGGATACAGAACGAAGCAATGCGCATTATTCTTGGATGTACAAGAGATACAGCATGCAGCGCGATGCGCTACCTGCTTGATTTTCCAACCATTGAAGACAATTCAAATTTGCAGAGCACGTGCCTACCTCAGCTTTAATGCAAACACACAACATCCACTGCATAGTGAAATTAGGAAGGTGAAGGGCAGCAGGTTAAAAAGAGGAAGGTCATGAATGGGTCAAGCCGAAGACATTCTTCAACAGGTATGTGCACTTGAGGACTTAGAACCTGACGAGGAGTGGGTACAAGTGCCAACAGATTTATGTACGTCTTTTTCAGTTTGCAGCCAACTAGACAGAAAATTCAGACAAGAAAATCCGGCTACTGTGGAGACGGAAGTACAAGCGTTGATTTTCGAAAATTCGTTAGACGGTGATACTGTCATCTACACAGATGGGTCAGTCGTCCTACATATGAGAAGTTCATGGGCCTTTACGGCTCAGGCCGGAGGGAGAATTATGAAGGAGGACTCTGGTGCTTTTGTTGAGACCACAAGTAGCCTGACTATGGAAGTCATGGCAGTAAGTAAAGCAATAACATGTCTCGAGACACAGACATTCACTAGGACATGTTTCCTTAGTGACTCAGTGAGCATGCTCAAGAGGATAGAGATGGGGTGGCTCCGAAGAGAGTGGTTGCTGTCTTTGGAGCGGTCTCGACTGGCGAAGGTTAGTTTCATCTTCGTGCCAGGGCATGACAAGCTGACAAGCTCGCAGGTAAGGCTATTGTGGTGTTCGGACACGCCATGGACCAGTCTGACATTCTGAATGCTCTACGAGAAGTAAGATTTTTGTGAGTACCAAGTGATGACAGTGAATCTACGGCCATGGCCAGACTGCGAGAACAGCAAATTAAAAGAGGTGTAGCCAAACAGGAACACTACGCAGGGAGCCAAAGAAGATTGATAAACCACCACAGAACTGATGTCGTTAGCCGCTCCACGCCGCGGGATTTGCTGGGGAGGGGATCCGAGCACTTATGGACTGAATGGTTCGATGTGCAATGAGGATGATCTGTCGACTAACTAACTAACTAACTAACTAACTAACTAACTAACTAACTAACTAACTAGCTAAATAGCTAACTAACTAACTTTTCTCCCCTAAATAACATACCACAGTGCGAAAAATCCTGGATGCCACATTGTGTTCCAGTATGTGCAAAGCAGCATGGAGGTCGGCGTAAATGAGAAGTTTAACGCTGTTAAATGTTCTCAACATCTGCCTTTATTTAATTATAACACATGTCACAAATTAGCTTTTGTGAGTCATGTATTATTGGTTATTGCACATTTTCTGTGTCTTTATAATGCATATATTGTTTCTGTTGTTATCGTTGTGGTCAAAAATTAGTTTCATACGTGATATATGAATGCAATAATGTACAGATAGATAAGAAGGGCAGCACATCGGAAGGGTCTGCGTGCACAATTTTGATTTCTTTGAAAAAATACAAGGTTTCTCAGTTCGTTCATTCTGCTGACTGGCTTAGTGGATCTTTCCCCACGCAGGACAGTTGGACTTAAAATGTTGATTTCTTGTCTTGCGGACATAGTTTACAATTACCTCAGAAATGGCAATTATCGCCACGGACACTGGTGAGAAGGTGAGGTAACCCTCACTCAACACGTGTCCAATGCACTCTCTGGTAGTAGTGCGTGTGTTGACTACGCTCCATTTCAAAGCCAGCGGACGAAAAATAATCTACAGCCCATCATCACACAGATTCTAATGTGGTTAGGCTGTTTGTCTGTTCTAAATGTGAAGGTTAGCCACAGCAGCAGCCAGCGTTGGCTCAACCTTATCTGAGAAGGCTGTATGAAAATCCACTTCTAAGAAATTAGAGGTGTGATTAACATCGTCAAATTATGTATTAGTAAATAAACATCCATAACTGGACTCAGTCCTGATACATTTTACCTCAACCTGTCAATTTTATTGTCGGTGTATATGTCTGTCCGTCTATCTATCTATATGTCTGTCTGCGTGTCTTTCAGTCTAAGTACCTACCCATGTGTGATTGTGTATAACCTATTAGCCACTGCGCCAACCCTCTCACCCCCCCCCCCCCCCCCCATTTTCCCCCCAAATACTGATTTGTGCAATGTTACATATAACACTTATTTTATTATTTCATCTGCAGTTGTTTTTTACATTACATGTCATCGAATGTGACTAGTATTATGTCATCTACATTTGTGTTTGAAATATTATATTTTACATCCTGTGGTTAATATTTCACATACAATTGTGTGTGAAACATTACACCTGAATTGTTGTGTTTAATATTCCACATACCGTTTTATTTGTGACATTTCATTTGACCTCCTGTACATAATAACAAACAAAAAAAAGCACTTCACTTAAAAGAACACCCGTCGAAACAAGTAAAGAGCTTCAAGTAAGTATAATAACATCAAATGGGAAATGAGAAGACGATATCGAAAATAGATGTAATAAGGCAAACGAACTCACTGGATAAATGGCACCAATACTAAAGAAGAAACAAGTATCTATTAGATACTTTTTAAAAACATTTTAAAAAAAATTTAAAAAAAAAACAACAACACTACAACACAACTTCCTACCAACTCTATGCTACCAATGCCAAACCTGGACAACGATAGAACAAAAGAAAAGAAAAATTACAACAACGGAAGAATACTCAATGTATCGAGAAGAAAGAAAATAAGAAAGAAAGAAATTAGGACTAGAGTGAGGGTTATAGCTACGCTTGATTTCATTAGAAAACAGCAAGTTAAATGTTTCGGCTAAATAACTAACAGTATACCACAATAAGCAATGATATACAGACCAAATGGAACCAGAAGGAGTGGCCGATCGTGTAAACGATGTACAGAAGTAATAACAGAATCCGTGAGAATAGTGATATATGAAGCTTATAAACGGGCACTCTCCCGATGGTTATGCCTAGCCTTGACATCGCAACGTATAAGAGGAACACGCTGAGATGAGATAAGTACCTAAAATTATTTTCATATAGTTTGGTTTGAAACATTGCATTTGACCTGGTCAGTCTAGTTTTATTTTATCTACACTTATGTTTAAAACATTACATTTGACCTCCAGTGTCTGATTTTATTTCATCTACAGGTGTTCTTGCAATGAAGGCTACACATGGGTCGGAAAAGTGTGTAAGAGAAATAAAACTAAGGTAGGCTATTATACTTTTCAAATAAACTCATAAAGATTGTCATAGACATTAAAGTCATGAGACATATGTTTCTATACTATAGACGCTACTAAAGATTACACATCTAGTAGTAATGCGATGTGGAGATGTCTGTTGCGTTGGGTATTATTGCCTGTATTATTGTGAAGGTTATATGGAACTCTGTGCAAAATTTCTGCCATATGTCTTTGACCTACACATCGGAAACATGGCCATTACAGGCCTGAACCGATTTTATAAGGAAGCTAGGAATTGGTGACCATTTTAATCAGTGACCAGACAACAAGAAGTCGGAAATGCCTGTGACACTTATCAGCCCAGCACACATCTTGGGTCAATAATACCAATCGCAAATCTACTCTACCCATGAGACAAATGGGTTCAAATGTCTAACAAGTGGAATTGTTGCCAAATGACAGTTAGGTTCAAATATAACTCGACTGTAACTAGATTGTAAACACTAAAGCCACAAACAGCATATTTCGTCAAAATTCGTTAGGCATATATTGGTGTACATATCATATATTAACTCTGTCTCTGCACAAGTGGTGTTTGTTTCATTATTCAGTAAATTCAAAAGGATTAGCAGTAGAGGAGTATAGAAAACACTTGACAAGTGCAATTTTTAAAATAATTTGTACCTCTTTAATTTCAATTGTTATTATTAAACCTCTCATTATTGTCATAATATTTGTAACCTACAAATTAATTATTAACACTGTCATGTTCCTTGTGCAATCCTCTATAATTTAGTGTATACTACAATATATCTGCTACCATTTCAACCATTGTAAAAGCATTATTGTAACAAACCCATACTTCCAATTTTCTGCCATGAATTTCTGTTTGGTCATGACCCAAATTTTGTTTGGCACCGAAATAGTTAAGTTTATAAATGAATAATTCTTAGGCAGTGTCATGTAAAACACAAAATCACAGGTATTGTTGAAATGTGGAGCATTTGGTATCCCCGCAGTAATTTCAAATTTAATACGAACTCTTTCTGTTTGCATACAAGAGAAATAATATACATGGAAAGTCATAGTTTAAATAGAAAATAAACATATTCACTGGGATTCAAACACACGATCACACAGTCGATAGGCAAACTTGCTAGTCATTGAACCACCGCGTCGCATTAATGATTAGTTACAACTGAATTTGTTTTCATACATATGGTTTCCAACAAAACGAGATTCATAGCTTGGGGACGTCAATTACAAGCACCTCTGAAAGTGGGTTCGCTTGATGGCTGGCGAGGGACACTGTTATAAGGGAAAGCAAATCCGCACGCAAAATTCATTCCATCACTAATATAATGAGTGTGTATAGATTACGCTTGAGTTCAAAGCGATCGAGAGTAATAAAAAAAAATATCTTAACGTTTATTTGACAATACAAAACGTTATTCGTCTTACAATTGTAATGTCCTTATTTGTCTTGTCTATTTGTAACGCGTTTCCCAAAAACGTCACGACTCGTACACCTGACAGAAATATGTAAATGAAGACGAGCACAAACAATAGTTTTATCTTCTAGAATGCCACTGCTGGTGTACAGTTGGATGATTCCGAGCGTTGAAGTGTAACATTCGTGTGTACAGGCGGCTGCGTGAGACGCGTTCAGATCAGCGTTGTAAGACTATAATAAATTAAACCTCTGTATTCTCAAAGTCTGATTCCATGCAAAAGCTGTGAGTGCTCTAATTGTTATCAAAGTGTGATTTCATGGAAAGACCGTGCTCTAATTGTAATCACAGTGTGATTCTATGGACAGAAAGTGCTCAAATTGTTATCAGAGTGTTATTCCCATGGGAAGAAAGTGCTATAATTGTTATCAAAGTATGATCCCATGAGAGGACAGCGCTCTAATCGTTGTCAAAGTGTGATTCCATAGAAAGACAGTGCTCTAATTGTTATAAAAGTGTGATTTCATGATAGGGCACTGCTTTAGTTCTTATCAAATTGTGATTCCATGAGAGGCAGTGCTTTAATTCTTATCAAAGTATGATCCCATGAGAGGACAGTGCTTTAACTGTTTTCAAAATGTAATTCTATGAGAGGACATTTCTCTAATTGTTAGCAAAGTATGATCCCCTGAGAAGACAGTGCTTTAATTGTTTTTAAAGTGTGATGCCATGAGAGGACGGTGCTTTAATTCTTATCAAGGTGTGATTATATGAGAGGGCAGTGTACTATATGTTATCAATGTGTGATTCCATAAGAGGACAGTGCTCTAATTGTTATCAAAGTGTGATTCCATGAAAGGACACTGCTCTAATTGTTATCAAATTGTGATTCCATGAGAGGACAGTGCTATCAGTGTGTGATTCCATGAGAGGACAGTGCTATCAATGTGTGATTCCATGAGAGGACAGTGCTATCAATGTGTGATTCCATGAGAGGACAGTGCTATCAATGTGTGATTCCATGAGAGGACAGTGCTATCAATTTGTGATTCCATGAGAGGACAGTGCTATCAATGTGTGATTCCATGAAAGGACACTGCTCTAATTGTTATCAAATTGTGATTCCATGAAAGGACAGTGCTATCAAAGTGTGATTCCATGAAAGGACACTACTCTAATTGTTATCAAATTGTGATTCCATGAAAGGACAGTGCTATCAAAGTGTGATTCCATGAAAGGACACTGCTCTAATTGTTATAAAATTGTGATTCCATGAGAGGACAGTGCTATCAGTGTGTGATTCCATGAGAGGACAGTGCTATCAATTTATGATTCCATGAGAGGACAGTGCTATCAATGTGTGATTCCTTGAGAGGACATTGCTATCAATGTGTGATTCCATGAGAGGACATTGCTATCAATGTGTGATTCCATGAGAGGACATTGCTATCAATGTGTGATTCCATGAGAGGACATTGCTATCAATGTGTGATTCCATGAGAGGACATTTCTATCAATGTGTGATTCCATGAGAGGACATTGCTATCAATGTGTGATTCCATGAGAGGACAGTGCTATCAATGTGTGATTCCATGAGAGGACAGTGCTATCAAAGTTTGATTATATGAGAGAGCACTGCTCTAATTGTTATCAGCGTTGTATCATATGAGTGAGTACTGCTAATCATATTACTGCCTCGTGCAGTTATAACCTCGTCATTCTATAAATAAACATGCACTTATTGTTTGGCAATTATGGAAGGAGAAGAAGGAATTAGAGAATAGAGGACACAAAAGACAACATAAAAGTTGAAAGGTACAATTACCGAGCGGGATTGCTATAGCTTTCAATGTTTATGTTGTCAAGTACGTTCTCTAGTATCTAATTGCTTCTTCTCCTTCCATGAGCTCAAAACAATACATATATGTCTTATTTACGAACTGTCTTAAAGGCTTCAAAAAAAAAGCATGTGTAGGTGGGGGGATTAAAGTGTGGGTGGGAGCGGGATGCTTGTGTGTATGTGGTGGCAGGTTGTGTGGGTTGGTGGGGAGGGGGGGGGGAATGTGTGGTTGGTGGGATGTATGTTTGGCTGGGTGGTTGCGGTTGTGTAGTTGAGTGGTTTGGTAAGTGTGTGTGGGTTAGGGGATGGGTGGGGGGTGTGTGTCGTGTGTGAGGGGGGGGGGGTTGTGTGGTGGGAGGGGAGTGTGTTGGTGGGTGGGGGATGTGTCTCATAACATGGTGTTATGCATTGTTTATAGTTGCAACATTTATTTGGCAGTGTTTTTTTTTTCCTATGTGAATGTATCATGCACTATTGATGAACGAAAGATGTGTGATTGGAAGAGCCGAATGTAAGGCGAGCCTGCATGCCCAATCTGTGACCCTTTAAAAGTAAAGTAAAATCAAATCAAATCGAATCCCCAATTGATATTTCTGTGTAATGCCTGGGTAGTAAAGTCATCAACCTGATATTTAATCAGTGCCACTTAATCTGTACGCATACCCAATACGTCTTACCGAGTGTAACAAAGAACTTTAGAAATACCCAATACGTCTTACCGCATGTAACAGGTACCGCATGTTTACGTTTATTTACCATTAATAATTATTTCTACGAGTAGTTGTTACAACAAAACGGCGATCCATGTCCGTGTCCTTGATTGTGACGACTGTTGACTGATGTGTTGTGACCTACAATGTCTGGACAGTATTGGCCGTGTACAAGCTACAGTAAAGGCCTCTTGAGGTCTCTTGGCTATATGGTGCTAGACCCATACTATGACCAACCGGCACTCGATGGCTGATGCGGTCAGTATCACGCCGACCGACTTTACTTCCCAGAACAGTCCTGGTACTAATGGTAGGTCGGGTCAACCTGGGAGCTTAGGTCAGTGAAAACAATGTCCTCCATCACTGGGATTCGATCACATGATCATCTGGCCGACAGGCAATCTTGCTAGCCACTGCACCACAGAAGCTCTCTATGTGGTTACGAGTAGATGCCATGACATTGCCTGGCCACGAGCAGATGACTTGGTACTGCCTGGTCTAAACATCCTGGCCATAAACAGCCTGTCTCAAACCAATGCTGAGTGTGGTTTCGTGCTCTGCTCCCTGACTGTCTATGAGAAGATGACATGCCACTGCCTGGCCCAAACAGCCGAGCTTAAACCAATGCTGAATGTGGCTTAGTTTTCAGCTTCCTGGCTCTTTCTTCCTGTCTGTGTGTCTGCCAGAGGTGTAAGTAATCACTAATGCATCCTTGTGTTCGCTAAATAACGTTTCTGCTTACCTCACCTTTTAACCTTATGTATATCCCAGCTTGTCTCTCCACGATTGTCTGCCTTTTTGTAAAACGTCATACTTCAGTCACCATCTTCTATCTTCTAACTGCAGGAAACTCCCATCCTCATTATAGATCAGCCAGATTTCAGAGCAAAGCACTCAATGATTAAGGTATGTTATAATTTACCCAGTGATTATGATTCGTAAATAAACTTTTCACATTGTTGATTGTACGTACCATTGACTCCATCAGTGATTTTAATAGCCATAGCATACATAACCAATGCTTACTCTAAGCACAAGAGACTATATCGATGATTACGAGAATCACCGAATTCTGTATCAATGTGTGTGGCAAGTAAGTAGCTGACTAAATATTCATGGCAAGTTACAGATGGGTGGGTGCAGACGTGCAAGAATATACATGAAATGTTGCCGTCTTTTTTGGTTATAATTTATCATGTTTGATCCATCATTGGGATGTAGATTGGCTGATGTTACAGGGTCGAAGATTGCAATCTATGCTTGACACCCTGGGCAGACACTAATCAATGGAACATCCTGGGCAGACACTAATCAGTGGAGCATCATGGGAAGACACTAATCTGTGGGACATCCTGGTCTGATATTAGTCTGTGAGACATTCCCAGTTCTTCAGGCTGTTTATCCGAAGTGAACCAATACCCAGTTCTACAAGTTGTTTACCGGAAGTGAACCAATCCCCAGTTCTTCAAGCTTCTTACCAGAAGTGAATCAATTCCCAGTTCTTCACTATTTTACCCGAAGTGAACCAATCTGCAGTTCTTCAAGATTTGTTCAACCAAAGTGAACCAATCCCCTGTTCTTCAACTTATTTATCCGAAGTAAACCAATACCCAGTTCTTCAAGTTGTTTACCGGAAGTGAACCAATCCCCAGTTCTTCAAGTTTTTTTTTTTTCAACCGAAGTGAACCAATACCCTGTTCTTCAAGTTGTTTATTCAAAGTGAACCAATCTCCTGTTCGTTCTTCAAGTTGTTTGCCAGAAGTGAACCATTCTAAAGTTCTTCAATTTGTTTACCAGAAGTCAACCAATAACCAGTTCTTTATGCTTGTCCAGCCTTTTTCTGTGGATCATATATACATTGAAATTTAAACAAAACTGTAGTGTGTCTTTTGTTCAAAAGATTATCCGCTATTATATAATTATGATATCAACATTTGTAAAATATCTGTCTCTGCAGCAAACAAGTAGAGAATCAGCTGTTCTGAGACAACACAGATGCACATTAATGGCAGTCACAAATATAATGATGACAGATAGATAACAGTGACATAATGACAGATAGATAACAATGAAATGATGACAAATAGATAACAGTGACATGATGACAGACAGATAACAGTGACATGATGACAAATAGATAACAGTGACATGATGACAGACAGATAATAGTGACATGATTGCCAATCAAATCATCATCATCATGTTCCAGCTTCCTGGCAAAATTTCACCCCCTCACGCCCAGCCTCTTCTTCCAGGAACCATGCCTTCCATCATTGTTATGTCTATACCACTGTCCCCTTCCAGGAGCCATGCCTTCCATCATTGTTCTGTCTAAACCACTGTCACCTTCCAGGAGCCATGCTTTCCATCATTGTTCTGTCTAAACCACTGTCACCTTCCAAGAACTATGCCATCCATCATTGTACTGTCTATACCACTGTCTCCTTCCAGGAGCCACGCCTTTCATCATTGTTCTGTCTAAACCACTGTCAAGTTCCATCATTGTTCTGTCTAAACCACTGTCACCTTCCATCATTGTTCTGTCTAAACCACTGTCACATTCCAGGAGCCATGCCTTCCATCATTGTTCTGTCTAAACCACTGTCACCTTCCATCATTATTCTGTCTAAACCACTGTCACCTTCCATCATTGTTCTGTCTAAACCACTGTCCCCTTCCAGGAGCCATGCCTTCCATCATTTGTTCTGTCTAAACAACTGTCCCCTTCCAGGAGCCATGCCTTCCATCATTGTTCTGTCTAAACCACTGTTCCCTCCCACCATTGTTCTGTCTAAACCACTGTCCCCTTCCAGGAGTCATGCATTCCATCATTGTTCTATCTTATTCACTGTCCCCTTCCAGGAGCCACGCCTTCCATCATTGTTCTGTCTAAACCACTGTTCCTCCCATCATTGTTCTGTCTAAACCACTGTTCCCTCCCATCATTGTTCTGTCTAACCACTGTCCCCTTCCATCATTGTTCTATCTTATTCTCAGTCCCTTCCATCATTGTTCTATCTTATTTACTGTCCCCTTCCAGGAGCCATGCCTTCCATCATTGTTCTGTCTAAACCACTGTCACCTTCCATCATTGTTCTGTCTAAACCACTGTCACCTTCCATCATTGTTCTGTCTAAACCACTGTCACCTTCCAGGAGCCATGCCTTCCATCATTGTTCTGTCTAAACCACTGTCACCTTCCAGGAGCCATGTCTTCCATCATTGTTCTGTCTAAACCACTGTCACCTTCCATCATTGTTCTGTCTAAACCACTGTCCCCTTCCATCATTGTTCTGTCTAAACCACTGTCACCTTCCATCATTGTTCTGTCTAAACCACTGTCACCTTCCATCATTGTTCTGTCTAAACCACTTTCACCTTCCATCATTGTTCATAATAGTAGGTTGGGGGATGGGGGGGGATGTGTGTGTGGGTGGGCGGGGTGGGATTGTGTGGATGGGAGGAGGATTTGTGTGTGGGTACGTGCGGGATGTATGGGTTGGCGGGGAGATGTGTGTGTGGGTGGTGATTGTGTTTGGCTAGGTGGTTCTGGGTGAGTGGGTGGAGGAGGATATGTTGGTTAATGATTGATGGTGGGTTATGGAATGGGTGGGGGAGATGTGGGTGTGGGGATATGTGGTGGGTGGGAGATGTGTGCAGGTGGGGGTGGTTGTGGGTTTTGGGGTGTGGGTGACGGATGTGTATGGGTGTGGGATGTTTGGGTGAATGGGTGGGGAGTGTGTGTGGGTGAGATATGTGTGGGGGATGTATGTGGGTTGGGAAGGGTTGCATGATGGGTGTGGGTGATGGATTTGGAGATGTGTGTGTGTGGGTGGGGGATATGTCTGGCTGGGTGGGGGGTGTGTGTGGCTGGATGGAGGATGTATGTGTGGGTAGTGAGGGTGATTGTAGTTGGGGGATGTGTGGATGGGTAGGAGATGTGAGGGGAGATGTGTGTGTGTGTGGGTGAGGGATGTGTCTTTGGGATGTGTGTGGGTGTGGTGTTGTGTGGGAGGGGAGCTGGGTGTAGATAAATAATGTGTGTGTGGGTGGGTGAAGGCGTGGTTGGGTTTGCGGGTAGGTGAAGGATGTGTGTGAGAGTGGGGGATATGTGCTTAGATGGGTGGTTGGGGTGTGTGAGTGTGGGTGGGTAGATAGGAGATGTATGTGTTGATGAGTGGGTAAGGGATGTGTGGGTGTTAGTGGTTGAGGGATACGTACGTGTGTCTAGGGATGTGTGAGGGGATGAGTGTATGAGTTGGGGATGTGTGTGTGGGTTGTGTGTGTGCGTGGATGGGAGGTGTGTGTTTGTGAATGGGGGATGTGTTGGTGGGTGGGGGTGTGTGTGAAGGATGTGTGTATGGGTGGGGAGATTGTGCGTGGGTGGGGATGTGTGTGTATATGGGTAGGGGTGTGTGGTTAAGGGATGTGTGGCTGGGGGATGGGTGGATGGAGGATGTGTGGTTGGGTAGAGGATGTGTGGGTGGGTGATTGTATATGAGTAAGGGTGTGTGGTTAAAGGATGGGTGGGTTGAGGATGTGTGGGTGGGTAGAGGATATATGGGTGGGTGAGTGTGTGCAGGATAGGAGATGGTGAGGAATGTTTGTAGGTGTGGGCTCGGAATCTGTGAGTGGGCTGGGGGAGATGGGAGATTATGTGGGTGGGTGCGGAATTTGTGTGTGGGTAGGTGCGGAATATGTGAGTTGACGGGGAGATGTGTTTGTGTGGCTGAGGAATGTGTGTTTTGGCTGGGTGGGTAGAAGTGTGTGGGTGGAGGAGGATATGTGGGTGAGTGATGGTTGGTGGGTAATGGGACGGGTAGAGGATATTTGAGTGGGTGGGGAGATGTGTGTAGGTGGGGGATGTGTGGGTTATTGAATGTATGTGTGCTTGGGGTGTGGGTGGGATGGATGTGTGGTTGGTGAGAGGTGTGTGTGGAGGGGAGATGTGTAGGTGTAGGGATGTGGTGGATGGGTGGGGGATTTGGAGTGAATGGGGGATGTGTGGGTGGGTGTTGGATGTGTCTCATAACATAGTAATGTGCATTGTTTATGTTTACAAAATTCATGTGACAATGTTTTTTCCTATGCACTATTGATGAAAGAAAGATGAGTGAATGGAAGGGCCGAATGTAAGACGGGTCTGCGTGCCCAATTTGTTACCCTTTGAAAATAAAGTCTGTTCGTTTGTTCGTTCGTTCGTTCTGTCTAAACCACTGTCCCCTTCCATCATTGTTCTGTCTAAACCACTGACACCTTCCAGGAACCATGCCTTCCACCATTGTTCTGTCTAAACCACTGTCACCTTCCAGGAGCCATGCCTTCCATCATTGTTCTGTCTAAACCACTGTCACCTTCCATCATTGTTCTGTCTAAACCACTGTCACCTTCCATCATTGTTCTGTCTAAACCACTGTCACCTTCCATCATTGTTCTGTCTAAACCACTGTCCCTTTCCATCATTGTTCTGTCTAAACCACTGTCACCTTCCATCATTGTTCTGTCTAAACCACTGTCCCCTTCCATCATTGTTCTGTCTAAACCACTGTCACCTTCCATCATTGTTCTGTCTAAACCACTGTCACCTTCCATCATTGTTCTGTCTAAACCACTGTCACCTTCCATCATTGTTCTGTCTAAACCACTGTCCCCTTCCATCATTGTTCTGTCTAAACCACTGTCACCTTCCATCATTGTTCTGTCTAAACCACTGTCCCCTTCCATCAATGTTCTGTCTAAACCACTGTCACCTTCCATCATTGTTCTGTCCAAACCACTGTCACCTTCCATCATTGTTCTGTCTAAACCACTGTCCCCTTCCATCATTGTTTTGACTAAACCACTGTCACCTTCCATCATTGTTCTGTCTAAACCACTGTCACCTTTACAACAGCCTGGGCATTTCAGTCTCTATGTTTTGGTGTTGTTTATGAAACATTCTCCTCTCTTCTTAAGCTCATTGCTACAAAACAATGTATTCAGTAAAGACACGCCAATGTTAATTGGCACGCATGACTATATGACGTCATTCTTCTTTGGACGTGCTATCTGGAGCAGACATCAGTGGGCATGACTCCAATCGACTCTGTGAATGGATATTTAGATAAAGTTGGTGTTGCTTATACTATGTGTGGTCCAGCTGTTGAAACTCTCCACATACATCTTGTTCTGTCTAATCTGATGTGAGGTAAAAGTAGGCAGGAGTGGCAACTCCTGCCTACTTTTACATCACATCAGATTAGTTTCTAGTTTCCAACCCTTCTGTTGATAAACCCCATAGAGATTTTTCTTCATGGTTTCGATAATTGGTTTTGGCACATCTGTAGCTCTCATTACCACAGCATATGTTTCCTTCTCTGTCTATTTTAATCTTAACATTCATCTCAACAACTGCATCTCCTCTCTTATCAATTTCCTGACTATTCAATTACTCACTGTCCAGCATTTTAATCCTTCCATAAAAACAGGAGAGACAACTTTCCAGTGAGCGATATTGTCGGCACCCCATGACGTTTCTATCGCTTATGATGATGCTCATGTTAATGACAGATCTTTGGATAGGGCGATTAGTTTCATTCCCTTTGTGTCACATCATCCCCCGGATGTTACTCTGTAGCCTAGTACCTAAATGATGTTTATACATTCACTGTGCAGAGAGCACTTTGGGATGCACTTTCTTGAAAACGTCTAAGCATTCAGGTTTACTAACGTTTAATGGTAATTCCTCCCTTCTGTTCGCTACCAACTCCACCTTCTCTACAATGGCGTGCAGTCTACAATCAGACGACTATTAAAACTGGGTCATTGGTGTATCTTAGAATATTGACGTTTTGAGAAAGTGTAGCATATACTTCATACTTCCATTTGGGAACAGTGCACATTTTGGTGTGTCCCTAGCGCGAAGATGTTGATTCTGGTTAAGTCAGGGAATCAGTTAGTTTTTCTTTAACATGTATCATTTTGTGACTTAATGGTCATGTATGACTATGTGACATGTATGATTATGTGACTTGATGGTCATGTAATATGTATGACTATGTGACATATATGATTGTGTGACTAGATGGTCATGTAATATGTATGACTATGTGACATATATGATTGTGTGACTTGATGGTCATGTATGACTATGTGACATATATGATTGTGTGACCTAATGGTCATATAATATGTATGACTATGTGACATATATGATTGTGTGACTTGATGATCATGTAATATGTATGACTATGTGACATATATGATTGTGTGACTAGATGGTCATGTAATATGTATGACTATGTGACATATATGATTGTGTGACTTGATGGTCAAGTTATATGTATGACTATGTGACATATATGATTGTGTGACTTGATGGTCATGTATGACTGTGTGACATATATGATTGTGTGACTTGATGGTCATGTAATATGTATGACTATGTGACATATATGATTGTGTGACGTGATGGTCATGTAATATGTATGACTATGTGACATATATGATTGTGTGACTTGATGGTATTGTAATATGTATGACTATGTGACATATATGATTGTGTGACTTGATGGTCATGTAATATGTATGACTATGTGACATATATGATTGTGTGACTTGATGGTCATGTAATATGTATGATTATGTGACATATATGATTGTGTGACTTGATGGTCAAGTTATATGTATGACTATGTGACATATATGATTGTGTGACTTGATGGTCATGTATGACTATGTGACATATATGATTGTGTGACTTGATGGTCATGTAATATGTATGACTATGTGACATATATGATTGTGTGACTTGATGGTCATGTATGACTATGTGACATATATGATTGTGTGACTTTATGGTCATGTAATATGTATGACTATGTGACATATATGATTGTGTGACTTTATGGTCATGTAATATGTATGACTACGTGACATATATGATTGTGTGACTTGATGGTCATGTAATATGTATGACTATGTGACATATATGATTGTGTGACTTGATGGTCAAGTTATATGTATGACTATGTGACATATATGATTGCGTGACTTGATGGTCATGTAATATGTATGACTATGTGACATATATGATTGTGTGACTTGATGGTCAAGTTATATGTATGACTATGTGACATATATGATTGTGTGACTTGATGGTCATGTAATATGTATGACTATGTGACATATATGATTGTGTGACTTGATGGTGAAGTTATATGTATGACTATGTGACATATATGATTGTGTGACTTGATGGTCATGTAATATGTATGACTATGTGACATATATGATTGTGTGACTTGATGGTCAAGTTATATGTATGACTATGTGACATAAATGATTGTTTGACTTGATGGTCATGTATGACTGTGTGACATATATGATTGTGTGACTTGATGGTCATGTAATATGTATGACTATGTGACATATATGATTGTGTGACGGGATGGTCATGTAATATGTATGACTATGTGACATATATGATTGTGTGACTTGATGGTCATGTAATATGTATGACTATGTGACATATATGTTTGTGTGACTTGATGGTCATGTAATATGTATGACTATGTGACATATATGATTGTACGACTTGATGGTCATGTAATATGTATGACTATGTGACATATATGATTGTGTGACTTGATGGTCAAGTTATATGTATGACTATGTGACATATATGATTGTGTGACTTGATGGTCATGTATGACTATGTGACATATATGATTGTGTGACTTTATGGTCATGTAATATGTATGACTATGTGACATATATGATTGTGTGACTTGATGGTCATGTATGACTATGTGACATATATGATTGTGTGACTTGATAGTCATGTAATATGTATGACTTTGTGACATATATGATTGTGTGACTTGATGGTCATGTAATATGTATGACTATGTGACATATATGATTGTGTGACTTGATAGTCATGTAATATGTATGACTTTGTGACATATATGATTGTGTGACTTGATGGTCATGTAATATGTATGACTATGTGACATATATGATTGTGTGACTTGATGGTCAAGTTATATGTATGACTATGTGACATATATGATTGTGTGACTTGATGGTCATGTAATTTGTATGACTATGTGACATATATGATTATGTGACATATATGATGATGGTGACATATATAATTATTGACATATATGTTATGTGATCCATTATGATTATTGACATATATAATTAATGTGCACATATATATTATGTAACATTATGATTATGTGACATTATGAGATTATGTGACAGGATTATGATTATGTGACCATAATGATATTGACATATTGACTATGTGACATATATGACTATGTGACATATATAATTATGTGAACATATATGATTTAGTGACATATATGATTATGTAACATATATGATTATGTGCCATATATGAATTATGTGACATATATGATTATGTGAAACATATATGAGTATGTGACATATATGATTATGTGAACCTTATATTGGATTATGTGACATATATGATTTGTGACATATATGATTATGTGACATAGTATGACTTATGTGTACATATATTTCGTGGTATTTTCCCCGCGCTCACCGATCGTCTTGAACTCAAGCGTAGTGCACCGTGTGCTACTACTTCTATTGTACTGGACTCATTTGTGCCTGTGGATTATCTCTCCCTATTACCAGTGCTCCTCGTCATCAGGCGAACCCACTTCGACTTCAGAGGTACTTTGTAAGTTACATCCTCAAGGCAAGGACGAGAAGTCAACATTTTAGTCCAACTATCACATATGGTTATTCGACATGTAAGAATATGTGACATATGATTATGTGACATACACGATTTTGTGATATATATTGTGTATTTTCTCCTAGGCAAATTGCACGTTCATAAAAGAAGGTGAAAGAAACTGTACTTGTCCTGACCTAATGGTAATTGATGGTACCACATGTAGGCGGAGGACGATAGCAGAAGAGATTATGGAACACCCAAAACTGGCTAGACTCAGTCGAATAATGAAGGTCAGTGAATAGATTAAAAATTAACATGGTCGAAGGATCTGAGAAAGGTCAGTACATATATTAACTATTATAATAGATGAAAGATGTGAGATAGGTTAGTAAATAGATTAACAATTAACATAGTCGTGAAATGTGCGAAAAGTGAGTAAACAGATTAAACTTTAACATAGTTGAGAGATCTGATGAAGGGAAGAATATATATATATATATATATATATATATATATATATATATATATATATATATATATATATATATATATATATATATATATATACTAGCTGACCCGGCCCGGCTTCACCCAGGCCCTGGCGGGGATCTATCTATCTATCTATCTATCTATCTATCTATCTATCTATCTATCTATCTGTCTGTCTGTCTGTCTGTCTGTCTGTCTGTCTGTCTGTCTGTCTGTCTGTCTGACGACCCGGCCCTGCTGTCTGTCTGTCTGTCTGTCTGTCGGTCGGTCGGTCGGTCGGTCGGTCGGTCTGTCTGTCTGTCTGTCTATCTATAGCAGGGGACTTAACCTAAGATATAGCAATGCTACTAAAGGTTATGTCCGTTTATATATATTTTTCTTATGTTAAGTCATGTAATTTAATTATTAAAGTTTAGTAAGTAATTAGGTGATTCTACACTAAAAACTGTGACAGTTGGTTGCACGAGAATGAAAAAAAAGAAGTGTAGAAAATTTCATCTCAATCGGATGGACCGTTATCTAACGCATCCAATACATCCCCAACCACCCACCCACCCACCCACCCACCCACATACATACATTCTGTTATATATATATATATATATATATATATATATATAAATGAAAAAAAAAATTGATGAAGGTCAGTACATTCATCAACACTAACACACATGCGAGATGTGATGAATGTCAGTAAATTGATTCAACAATTACACACGAGAGAGATCTGATAATTGTCAGTAAATTTATTCCACACTAAAGAATATGAGGGGTCAAATGAAAGTCAATTTATAGGTCCAAGCATAACACACCAGCTTCCTTCAGTCGTATCTGTTTATGGGTTGATACATTCAGTTAACAGAAATCCTCCAGCCACACAAGCTGGCGTTCTTTCTGGTGGGTTCTTGTGTTAGTAGTCTATCTCTAAGAGTTCAAAAACGAGAAGATTCCTCACAGTGCATCTCCACAAATTATGGCCAGAAGCTCTTTTCTCCCAGGTTCCTTCCTGTGCATATGCCCAACATTTTGATCTCTTGTACACGTATCTAGGAATCGTAACCTTGGACGGTCAATTGTTCTATTACCGTTTGACATCTATCCTTAGAGATTGAGAATCTAATGTCAATGTTTGGTACGTTGATGTCTGCTTGGCACTTTATGTTGGGTCATAGCCAAAACTAGGATTTGATTACACACAGGTCATTATAGAAGCAGTATTCAAATATTTGGCCTCCTAGCCAAAACTAGGCTTTGGTTACACACAGGTCATTATAGAAGCAGTATTCAAGAAACCGCATGCCATTTTGCGCTAAAAATTCCAGCTCCAAATCATATCCGTTATGTTTGCTAGGAATTACCATCTTCCACCACGCTGGCATTGGACTATGAGAACACGTGACTGGTGACTAGGTATGTTTGCAATGGTAGCGACAAGAATCTCATGGGATTTATCTTTTACGTCAGTTCTGGGTGGCAATGTGGGAGCATATGCTCTGATTCGTGTGTGTATTGAGACTGTCAGTAAGTGAAGGCTACGCAGAAAGAAGACACTACACTCGAACAGGCCGACAGTCTCGATATATTACTGGCTCTTTGGTAAGAGTTAGACTGTCCTTCATTGGTTTGTGCTCCAGCAGTGCTTTCTCCTCATCATCATCATCATCATCAAGTGCCGTGCCGGCTGGCGTAGGCGTTCATGGCTCTCCATAGATCTCGGTCTTTGGTTTTCTGGATCAACTCTGCTGCTGATATTCCTCCATGCCACCGTCTCAATCCATCCAGCATCACTTCTCTTGGTCTACCTCTGCCTCTCTTCCCCTCTATCTTTCCAGTTGTTACGATGTTCTCCAATGCCTCTCTTCTCATCACATGACCGAGGAAAGCTGTTTGTCTCTGTCTTATTGTTGTATATAATGTTCTAGTTTCGTTAGCCTGTTTCAGGCAGTCGTCGTTAGTTACTCTGGCAGTCCAAGGAATTCGCAACATTCGTCTCAGGAACCACATCTCTGTTGCTTCTAATTTCTTCTTAATTTGTTCATTTACATTCCAAGATTCACTGCCATACAGCAAAACTGGTTCTACATAGCATTTCAGCACTCTCTTTCTTACATTCAGTGATAGTGACTTATTGCATAAGATACTCTTCATTTTCTGAAATGCGGCTTTTGCATGCCCTATTCTGCTCCTAATCTCTGTTGTACATCTTCCATCTGATGTTATAAATGCCCCTAGGTATCTAAAATTATCAACTTGGTTAAGGATTTTCCCTTCTATTTCTATGTCACATTTTGGTGTCACCATTTTCTTTGATATTACCATTGTTACTGTTTTCTTGATATTCAAGGAGAGTCCTTTCCTTGCACTCTCTGTTACTACAACGTCTAATAATTGTTGTAGGTCTGTTGAATTATCCGCCACCAATACTGTGTCATCTGCATAGCGTATATTATTTATATTATAACCTCCAACTAGTATTCCTGGCATCTCTTTGATCTCTCTCATTATTACTTCGCTATACAGGGAGAAAAGATCTGGTGACAAGACACACCCTTGTCGTACTCCTAGCTTTATCTGTTCGTAACTACCCTCTTTATTTCCCATTTTAATTGCTGCTACTTGGTTCCAGTAAATATTCTTTATTATTCTTAAATCTTTTCCATCAGTGTTGATATCTTCCAACATTTTAATCAGTTCATCATGTTTTACTTTATCAAATGCCTTAGTATAATCTATGAAGCACAAATATATGTCTCTCTGTTTCTCTATTGACCTTTCTATTAGTGTCCGTAATGTATAAATTGCATTGTTTGTGCCCTTTCCTTCCACAAATCCATACTGTTCTTCACTAATTTCCATTTTTATTTTCTTTTTGGTTCTTCTCATTATGATTCTGAGTAGAAGCTTAGTGATATGGTTTATAAGGTTAATTGTACGAAAATCTTCACAATCAATTGCTCCTGGTCTTTTTGGTATAGCTATAAATACAGATTTCAGCATATCACTGGGTAAATATCCACTGCTGTAAATATCATTCAACATTTTAGTTAATATATCTACTCCAAATTCTCCCAATACTTCTAATTCTTCTATTGTGATATCATCTGGCCCAGCTGTTTTTCCTTTCTTCATACGTTTCATAGCGTCAGCGACTTCTATTTTCAGAATAGGTGGACCTTCTAAGTTACTATCTTCTGTTAATTCTTCCCTTTCTCCTTCATATAATTCTCTTATATACTCATTCCACCTCTTCATTATAGCATCTTCCTCTAATATTATCTTTCCTGTTTTTGATTTCAAACACCCTGTATTTATTCTTATTTTTCTTCCTGTAAGCTCACTGATTTGTCTGTGCATATTTTTTGTATCTTTAATGGAATTTAATTCAAATTTTTTGCATTGCTCGTTTAATCAACTTTCTTTAGCCTTCCCACATTTATCTTTTATTTCTTTATTTATCTTAGCGGGGTAGGGGTATCCCCTATCAAAGGAGAAGTAAGGCGCCTCCTTCCCTCCGCTAGCCTACGGGACACTCTTGGGCAAGGTGGAGTACCCGTTTAGACCCCCGATCAAGGTTACGTGAAGCCATGGGTGCAGGTGGTGGATGAAGATGGAGAGCAGCCAACAGATAGTTGTAGGTTATGGTCTCCACCTTCACGACGGTAGGCAGAGGATCTCTATTTTGAGGAGACAATGGCTACGGTCACTGACCAGTATGGTCACTGCTAGGAAGGAAAGCAATGGCAAACTACCTTCTTTACAGATGCCAAGAAAATCATGTTGTGTGAAATCATCGATAATCAGAGAAACGGCGTAAATGGGTACTCCATAGGAGCAGCCTCGCCCGGTAGGGATAGTCATGCGCACCAGGTGACTCCAGACCGTCAACAGGCTACTAGGTGCAACAGATTAATACCATTGAAAGTAGGAACTTGGAACGTTAGAACAATGAATGCAGATGGAAAATTAGAAAACATCAAAAAAGAAATGGGGAGAGAGAAGATTAACATATTAGGAGTATCGGAAACGAGATGGAAAGGAGCAGGAATAAGGACAGGAGAGGATTGTAATATTATTTACTCTGGGGGAGAAGAACAGCAAAGAGGAGTAGCCATTATATTAGATAAGCAAACATCAACTTCTGTCAAAGGATATCATGCTGTGTCAGACAGAGTCCTATTAGTAAAATTAAACGGAAGACCTTTTAAAATAAATGTCATTCAAGTATATGCCCCAACAAGTGAAAGCAGTGAAGAAAGCATAGAGGAATTTTATAATGACGTGGAGTCTGCTTTGAAGAACTGCAACAAATCAGAAATAAATATCATAATGGGTGATTTCAACGCAAAAATAGGACAGCAAGGCGATGGATGCAGTGTAGGCAACCATGGTTTGGGAGAGAGAAATGAAAGAGGATACAGACTTGTAGAATGGGCAAAAGAGCAAGAAATGGTTGTAGGAAACACCTGGTTTAAACAGCATCCTAGAAGATTATGGACATGGAGGAGTCCAGACAGCAGGATTAAAAACCAGATAGAGTACATCCTGATTAGCAAAAGGTTTCGAAATGCGTTAACAGTCGTAAAAACAGTTCCAAATGCAGACTGTTACAGTGATCACAGATTAAATACAGGCACATTGATGGTAAAGTTACAGAAAGTCAAGTATACAGCAGGAAACCCTGAATATGACTTGTGCAAATTGAAAACTGACAAAGAAATACAAGATAATTTTAACATAGAAGTAAAGAACAAATTTGATATATTGTCTAATCTAGAGATCCTGTTTCAAGATGTAGATGATCAATGGGAAACGATGAAGAATTCAATCAGTTGCGCAGCAGAAAAAACTATTCCAAAAGTAAAGAAAGTGGGCCGTAAGACATGGATGACTGAAGAAATTTTACAACTAATGGAAACAAGAAGACAGAACAAAAATAATCCTGCCAAATATGAAGAAATTCACAGAAAAGTGAGAACCTTATGTAAGGAGGCCAAAGAAACATGGCTTGAGAAAAATTGCAGAGAAATTGAAAAACAACACAACAGTAACAATGCGAAACTAATGCACAAAAGAATTCAGGAGCTTACTAATCAAAGACTCCCCCGATGGTGTTTCCACCTTGTCGTGGTGGGGGAGCTTGAGTTTCTCAATGACCCTGAGAGCTATGCCGGCGGTAGCGTAGCTACCAGCAGGGCCTCCCAAGCCGGACAGGTCAAAGGGTAGAGAACAGACAAAGAGAAACACCCTGGTCCTCCAGGTTGGGGGTTGAAGCGTGGGGTTAACATCCCCACCTTTGTAAAAACCTTTCTTTGTTACGAAACAAATACATGAGCCTCGATATCGGACTGACTTATCTGGACAACGACCTTGGAACGTTAAAGGACTTTTGAGATTTGGAACATGGAATGTACGGACACTATATCGAGCTGGAGCGGCCGAAGAACTAACCCGGGAGCTGGTTGAATATCAAATGGATATCACAGCAATTCAAGAAATAAGGTGGCCAGGAGAGGGTACTTTAGAGCAAAATGGAATGATTATAATATATGGAGGAAACACCCAAAATAAACATGAATTAGGAACAGGATTTGTCATCAAAAAAGAGTTATGGGGGAACATTTTAAACTTTAAAGCTTTTAATGACAGGATTAGTAAATTACGAATAAAAGGTAAATGGAAAAATATAACGATGATTAATGTACATGCACCTACTGAAGAGAAAGAAGATGATATTAAAGAAGACTTTTATAATGATCTGGAAGATGTCATAGAAGAAACCCCCAAACAGGACATCCTGATTGTGCTGGGAGACTTCAATGCAAAAATAGGTAGAGAGCAAACTAATAAAAAAGTGGCCGGTATGGAAAGCCTACATACAACTTCAAATGATAATGGATGGAGAGTCATCAACCTGGCAGAAGCCAAAGGACTGCAGATTAGCAGTACCAGACTACAAAGAAAGGATATACACAAACAAACTTGGAAATCATGTGACAAGAGAACCTATAATCAAATAGATCACATTTTAATTAACAACAGAAATGCATCAAACATACAGCAAGTCAGAAGTTATAGAGGAGCTGAGTGCCATAGTGACCATTTCCTCGTTGGAGCAAAATTTAAAATAAAACTTAAGAGAGCTTTCTATACTAAATTACAAAGATTACACCCAACATATAACAGAGAAAAACTACAAGACATTACAGTCAAAGAGAAATTTACAGATGAAATAAAATTTAAACTTGAAACTTTGCAAAACCCTTTGGAGGAAAGCGTTGACCAAACTTGGTTGAACATCAAGAATACAATTCAATCTACCGCAGAAGAATGTCTCGGTGTGTCAACCACGCATAGAAAGAACAGATGGTTCAATCAAAAATGTGAAGAAGCAGTCACTAAGAAGAAGAATGCCAGACATGTATGGTTAAATGACATCAATAACATCCAAAAGGAAGAGCATTATAGAAATGAATGTAAAGAGGCTACAAAAATAGTCAGACAGCAGAAGCGAGAATATATGAGTAATATAATCAAAGATTTGGAAACTAATCACCAGAAAAATGAATCCAGAAAGTTTTTTAAAGTACTGAAGTCAATGAAACGAGGGCACCAACAAAACACATATGGTTTAAAAGACAAAAATGGGAATATGATAAATACCAATGAAGAAATGTGCAACACATGGAAAGAATATTTTATTGAATTACTAAATTGTGAAGCTCCAAGTAACATTTTCCCACAGGAAGAGGTTCTAACATGCGAACCACAAATTGAAGAACCTACATTTGAAGAAATCCTATATGTAATCACACGACTTAAAAACAATAAGGCAACTGGGACTGATGGAATTGCTGCTGAATTTATAAAGGCAGGTGGCCATGCATTACATCTAAAGCTATACGAACTAATAATAAAAATCTGGAGGACAGAAGAATTACCCCATGACTGGAAAGAGTCATTATTGATACCTATCTTTAAGAAAGGAGACAAGTTCCAATGTGGAAATTATAGAGGAATATCACTACTGTCCACAAGCTATAAGATACTATCCGCAGTATTACTAAATAGACTAAAACCATATTCAGAAGACATATTAGGTGACTACCAGGCGGGTTTTAGACAAAACAGATCAACAATAGATCAGATATTTATCTTACGACAAATAGCCGAGAAACATTGGGAATATAAAAGAGATCTCCATAACATTTTTGTGGATTTTAAAAAGGCTTATGATAGTGTCCATAGGAATAGTCTATGGAATGTTATGCAGGAATTTGGAATACCAAGGAAGTTAATTAACATGACCAAACTATGCATGGAAGATACTTATAATATAGTAACATATAAAGGCAGGAAATCAGACCCCTTCCAAATAACATCTGGCTTGAAACAGGGTGATGCACTATCGCCGCTACTCTTCAATCTGGCTCTAGAGAAAGTTGTAAGGAAGGTAAAGGAGGAATGTGATATTGGAGGAACATCCAAGCTGCTTGGTTATGCAGATGATATAGATATTATAGGGCAAAGTGAACAAAAGACATTAGAAATATTGACTCACTTAAAGGAAAAAGCCCAACAGATGGGGCTGGTTATCAACCAAGATAAGACAGAATATATGGTAATTTCAAGAGACGGAATGGCTAAAAACTCTGGCCACATACAAATAGATAATATGACCATTAAAAGAACGGAAACATACAAATACCTGGGTACAATCTTCAACTGCTCCAACATCATAAGGGAAGAAATACAAACTAGAATCAACTCTGGAAATAAGATATACTATGCACTACAACATCTACTAAAATCAAAGGCGCTATCTCGTAACACCAAAATCACAATATACAAAACACTGATCAGACCAGTTGTGCTGTATGGCTCTGAAACCTGGAGTACAACGAAAGGAGACGAAGCCTTGTTACAAACCTTTGAGAACAAAATTTTAAGACGCATCTTTGGACCCATTAGGGATACACAAAGTGGAGAGTGGAAAAGAAGAAGTAACAAAGACATTTATGATTTGTTTAAGTCCCCGCTAATCACTGGTATCATGAAGGCTAATAGACTACAATGGCTGGGGCATATAGAAAGAATGGAAGATAATAGGGAAACAAAACTCGCTTACACTCAGGAAATAAATGACCGTAGACCCCGAGGTAGACCAAGAAGGCGGTGGAGAGATAATATACATACAGACCTACAAGCACTTGGAATCAACGACTGGCAAGAGAAGGTCCACCAGAGAGACGAATGGAGACAGATTGTATTTGCAGCAAAGAACCTCAATGGCTCGGAATGCTGAAGAAGAAGAAGAAGAACTAATCAAAGAACACTTACATCAGCAGGCTGCCTAAAGACAAAAGATGGAAGAGTCATAATAGAAAAAGATCAGATCTTACATGAATGGTCAGATTATGTGAAAAACCTTTATGACGATAACAGAGACGAACAGTATGATGTCCAAAATAATAATGAAGGACCAGCAATTTTAAAGATGGAGGTTCAGAATGCGCTTAACCATTTGAAATCTGGCAAGACCCCCGGTTCAGACAGCGTCACAACAGAAATGATTAATGCTTTAGAAGAATATGGAATAGATAAAGTTACCAGTCTGCTTAATACAATATATGATACTGGAAATATACCTCAGGAGTTATGTAATTCTGTATTTATTGCAATCCCAAAGAAATCAGGAGCCTTGGAATGTGATCAACATCGAACAATTAGTATAATGAGTCACATCACGAAGATTTTGCTAAGAATTATCATGCAAAGAGTTAGGAGGAAAATACAACCTGAAATAGGAGAAGAACAATGTGGGTTTGTGGAAGGCAAGGGTACAGTAAATGCTGTGTATATACTGAGAAACATAATCGAACGTTCTATAGAAGTAAACAAAGATCTACACCTTTGCTTTATTGACTACACAAAGGCTTTTGATAAAGTGAGACATGTCAACATGATAAGGATGCTTGAAGATCTACAAATTGATGGAAAAGATCTTAGACTTGTAAAAAACATATATTGGAAACAACAAGCTGCCATAAGAGTTGATAATGAAGTAAGCCAATATCAGCCTATTAAAAGGGGTGTGAGACAGGGATGTGTAATGTCTCCAGATCTGTTTTCCCTGTACAGTGAAAGTATTTTCAGAAATATTGAAGATATGGAAGGAATCAACATTGGGGGACGATGCATCAATAACATTAGATATGCAGATGATACAGTCTTGATTGCAGACAATGAACAGGACCTGCAAAATTTAGTAGATGCGATTGTTACACACAGTGAACAACTAGGGTTAGAATTAAATTGTAAAAAGACACAGATTATGGTCGTCACTAGGAAGGACGAAATACCACAATGTAATATACAAGTAAATGGGAATATTCTTCAACAAGTGAGCAGGTACAATTATCTCGGAACAGTAATAACATCTGATGGGAGATGCCTTGAAGAGATTAGAACAAGAATCGCCATGGCAAAAGTAGCCTTTAGCAAGATGAAAAACATATTGACCAATAAAAAGATGTCAATTGAAACGAGAAAAAGAGTGTTGAGATGCTACATTGAACCTGTACTTTTATATGGATGTGAAGCGTGGACAATGAGCAGTCAGGCTGAAAAACATCTGATGGCTGTAGAGATGTGGTTTCTGAGGAAAATGCAAAGAATACCATGGACAGCCAGAAAGACCAATGAACAAGTCCTTCAAGAAACAAATGAAGATCGTAAATTGATTAGAGAAATTAGACGTAGACAGTCAAAATTTTTTGGGCATGTTATGAGAAGAAATGGATTGGAGAATTTGGTGACAACTGGTAAGATCGAGGGGAACAGACCAAGGGGAAGACCTAGAAGCAAGTACCTGGATGGCTTGGCCTTGTGGCATGGTCGAGACAGAAACACGGAGCTGATCCACGACTCTGGTGATCGAGTGAGATGGCAGAACATGACCGCCCACGCTTACCGGCATGGCACATGATGGATGGATGGATTCTTGTTTGTCATTTTTACTCTGTTTTCTTTTGTCCATCAGTGTTAAGATATCTTCATTCATCCATTTTTTCTTAGCTATTTTGCCTCTCTCCGGTAATACTTCTTTGCTAGTTTTATGAATGGAGTCCCTTAACATTTCCCATTGTCATCTATACTCTGTATTTTAGTTATTGCATTGTACCTATTTTTCACAGTCACTCTGTATTGTTCTTGCATTTCTTTATCTATTTTCAGAACCTCTTTATTAAGTCTCATGTTCTTAACCATTTGTTTTTCCTCTCTTTAATCTTACTTTTATTCGTCCACATAGTGGTACATGATCACTATTACAGTCAGCACCAGGCATTGTCTTTACATTAATTAAAGCATTTCTAAATCTTTTATTAATTAGTATGTAGTCAATTTGGTTGCGTATTTTCTTATCAGGGCTTATCCATGTGTACAGTCGTCTTTTATGGTGTTTAAACCATGTGTTTCCAATTATCATATGATTGATATTTGCCCATTATATTAGCTTTTCCCCTCTTTCATTTCTTGTACCTAAACCATAATTCCCCACTACATCCTCCATTTTTCCCTTTCCTGCTTTCTCCTACTGGGTGATAAAGGTCCTCTTTGGCATTTTCTTCCAGAAGAGGCCCGTTTCATCGCAATTAAAGACTAATTGTGGAACGCAGTCTTCCTCTTTGATGATCTTATCAAATCCCACCTTGAACGCGTCTGCTTCTTTCTCGTTAGAACTTGCAGCCTCTCCGTTCCTAATTACACTACGAATGCCACTTCTTTTTTCTTTTTTTTTGAATTTTTCAAACCAGCCTCTGCTGGCTTTAAAATCGTCAGTCTCAGCACTTGTACCAAGCAATTTCGACAGTAAATCACTGTGCAACAGCTTCGCCTTTTCACATATTAATGCTTCACTAACACTGTCTCCTGCAAGTTACTTTTCATTGATCCAGATCAAGAGAAGATTTTCAACTTTCTCTAAAATGTGTGGTCTTTACTTCTGCAGCTTAGTTAACAAAAATG
>JACEFZ010004280.1:0-17500 GCA_014155875.1 Cepaea nemoralis
TGTGTGTGTGTGTGTGTGTGTGTTCGCGCGCGAGCAAGTGTGTGTGTGTATTTGTGTGTGTGTGTGAATATTAAATTAAGTCTAAAGAGAATGATCACAGGAGACACTGTATCCGTCTCATCTCATCAGGTTCCTCTTGTACCTTGCGGTGTTTAGGTGAAGTATAAACATAGGGAAAGTGCCCGCTTATGGGCTTTATGTATTGATAATCCCATGTAACATCGTGTACATGGTCGGCCTCTTACTCTGCTTCCGTTTGTCCTTTCCATGTGTAAATACCTTTAACAGGTGCTGAGACGAACACATTGTTTGCGTCAATCGGTACTCTGCGGGCATTCTTTTCTGGTATCACTTAGGCCGTTTGTCAGGGTCTTAAACTTGGCTCGCTTGCCTAACAAGTGTGAGACAGTACAAATACAACGTGATTTGACGTAAGACTCAACGACACATCGTTCGATGGATTTATTAACATATCAAATACAGAACGATGATCACAAATATATAACAAATATATATAATGGATACTTTACAACTTACATCCACAGTACAGTTCACAAGTCTGACTCGCAAGATGTCCAGACACTCGCCTTTCAATACAGAAACCATACAACGCCTTTCTCTCAATCACACGTCCGTCATGTTCCGTGTCCCCAGAGCTGTCTGGACCTGGTTCGCAACTTGCCTCCTGCCTGACGTGGCGTCACGTGGCAGGCGTGCGTCTTGCTGTTGGCGGTCTGACCGCTGGTCAGCCAGCGATCTCGCAGGCCGGTAACTCCTATTCGCCTGGCGGCGCAACGCAGTTGTTGCATCCCTTACTGGGAGCTAAGTCGCCTGGCGGTCGTAACGATGTCCCTGCATCGCTGTCCCCTGTTGGACTCTGACACGCTCCCCCGGTAAAATCCATGAAAGATGTCGTCTTTCATGTATAATGTCTGTACCTGTTGGGTTAATAGTATACCCTTGTCAGAGTCTACCTTTCTATTGTTATATACAACGTTATCAAAAATACACACATGGCATAGAAATATATAAGAACTGGGAGTTGGTACAAAGACATGTGGTGTTTCATGTTTAACACATATCAGGCTTCACCCTCTCGATGGCTGGTTACCTCAATTGTATTATCACCCAGTCAGATCATTAGTTCCAGCTTCACGCATCTACCTCGCAGCAATTTGAACAAAAAATAATAATATGGTTCTTGGAACAAAAACCATCTAGCCAGACTGAAATACGACTTTATATAAGTCGTATAAAACACTCCAACCCTGTCCCTACTTGGCCAGGAGTTATTGTGTTGGTATACAATGTTGGCAACACTCTGCCATGCCCAGTAGATGCCTGCCTGTGGTGTCAACACTTTAACAACAACATGTTATATTACACACAACACATTAGCATATACATTTCAAATTATGGCCCTTTGTGTGAAAATGTAATAACAATAAATGAAAGGGAAATAATTTTAACATTAGTGAAACACAATAATTTACAATAACTATTTAATTTCTTAGTGTCATTGCTTGACGTTTCTTCATATTAACGAAAAAAGGTCGGTAATATGAATACGTTAATCAAGATATGATTCTAAGATTACATTAGAGAAATAAATAAACACACAATTCGTGTATTCAATTTTATAGAATCCTAAACATTTTAGAATCGTCAAAACTTTTTAACCTTTTATATGTTGTCTGCTATTTTTGTTCTAAATTTCTAATTAATCCGGAAGTACCACACGAACACTAAAATCAGCTGATGGTAAAGCTTGCAGAACACACCTGTTCCGGTTTGATGTAGTTTAAGGAAGGTACAATGTTCTCAAAGTTCGTGTTGGATGTTGCTACACAATCTTCTGGATTACGATCGAATGTTCAGTGGTTAGATGTTTCAGTCGAACATTAAAGATTTCGGTTCAGTGCAGAGGTGTAGAAAAGTCGTCACTGTTCAGTTTTTACTTTCACACTCGTAATTAAAATTTTCCTGGAAGATTCCACACGAAGTTGTCACTGTCACGTTGGATAATTCGCTTCAGGTAAGTGCGAATGTGACACTGTTCTTGTACGTAATATATACAGTTAATAAAGTTTCGCTTTTCTACCACATACTGCACATTTATACACGACAATCACTACATGAACTAGTAAAATAAGAACACTATATATAATGGGAGTAATCCCTATCACAATATTGTAGACATTACCCAGCTTTTTGTGAATGAAAAACCACTATTCACTGCTAAATGGCTGTGTCGGTCTGAGTGTATTTCTACATACTGCACTCAGACATTGGTGCTCACTGGGTCGGTCGGACAACGTGACAAAAGATCGGCAGTTGAATTGGTGCTGCCTGGGATATGTCGAACCTCAAAGCTATAATCTTGAAGTTTCAAAGACCAACGCGCTACCATATGGTTCGAAGGCACCCCTGAATTCATCCATCGTAAGGGGCTGCTGTCCGATTCTACGATGAAATGGCGTCCTAGAAGAAATCTAGACAATTTTGTAATACCTACTACTAAAGCTAGGGCTTCCAATTGAGGAATGGACCATGCCCGCTCTCGGGCCTTCAGCTTCCTGGATACAAAATAAACGGGGTGGAGGATGTTGTTATACTCCTGCAACAGGACTGCTCCAATCACCACGGAGCTAGCATCTGTGCGTAATCTGAAAGGTAAACGGATATCGGGCAATTTAAGGATAAGATTGCGTTCATTCTTATTAGAAAAACATGATAGAACTTTATGAAATGCAATTTTTAGGCATTGATCGTGTACAATTTTCTCTGGTTTATCTTTTGTTAGTAGATTAGTAAATACCTCGGTCAGTTCAGAAAAATCAGAAATAAACTGCCGGTAGTAATTTATTAAGCCCAACAAACTTCTGACTTGTTTTTTAGTAGTCGGAAGTGAGAGTTTTAGTATCTTGGACACAATTTTATCGTCTGTCGTGACAAAGCCATTGGATATTTTGTAACCCAAGAATGATATTTCCTGGTAGGCGATGTCTACTTTTGCAGGCTTCACTGTCAGTCCGTGCTGTCTGATCCGTTCAAATGTCTGGTCTAATGTCTTAATGTGCTCCGTCATTGTCTCTGTGTGAATACATATGTCGTCAATATAGCAGATTATATTAGGAATGTCTACTAGAAGTAGTCGTGTCATCCGTACAAATGTGGCTGGGGCGTTAACAAGCCCAAATGGAAGTTTGCACCATTCGTACAGTCCCCAAGGTGTGGCAAATGCTGTCAGATGTCTGCTCTGTTCGTCTACAGCAATCTGCCAATAACCTTTCGTCATGGCTACAGTCGTAACGAACCTAGCGTCTGTCAGTTCTGTCAAAAGATCGTCAGTGTTTGCCATTGGCTCAAGATCTAGAACAGTTATTTTATTCAGTTTTCGGTAGTCGATGCACAGTCTTATTGTATTGTCCTTTTTGCGTACTATGACCATGGGAGATGAGTAGTTTGATTGGGATCGTCTTATGATGTTATTTTTCTCTAAGTTGATGATTTCTTGATGTAAATTGCTCTTTGTAATGTAATGGGATGTGTGTATGGTCTGCATCTAATGGGTGTGTTTGATGTGAGTGTGATGTGATGCTGTACTAATTCTGTTTGTCCTGGGTTGTTGGAAAAGATTGTGTTGTACTGTTGTATAAGTTGTTTGCACCTGTCTGTCTCTGCTTGATTAAATTTGGGTTGATTTTGATCTCCTCAAGCAGTCTGTCGTGTCTAATGGCAGGTGTGTGGAATTTCGTCACTAGCATCGTCATCTTCGTGATCTATTATCACTGTACAAAGCTGTCGTATCGTCCTGTTCGTTGTCTCTGTTGTGGTATGGTCTTAGCATATTTATGTGAAATATTTTTGTGTTTGTCTTTTATAAGGATTTCGTAGTCTATAGGTGAAATCTGTCTCGTCACTTTAAAAGGTCCCTGCCAAGAATCAGTCAGTAGATGTCTGTCACTAGGTAGTAGCAGAAGAATGTCCTGTCCAGGGTGTCAATGTTATCGTCCTGTTACCTTGTCAGCATACTGTCTATAAGTAGCACCAGATAGTTTTTAGTGCATTCTTTGCAATAACACAAGATTTGATGATTCTTTCACGCAATGATGTAACATATAAGTATGATGATATGGGTTTAAGTACTGGTGTAGAGTCAGTTAACATTTGGTGGTAAATGGTCAATGGGCCACGTGGTTTCGCACCATAGATAAGTTCAAAAGGAGAGAAACCGGTACTAGCATGAGGTACCTCGCGATAAGCAAAAAAACATAGCTGGTAGATATACATCCCAGTTGTTGGGGTGTTCTTGCGTTACTGTTGCAAGCATGTGCTTAAGATCCCCGTTAAACTTTTCTATTACTCCGCTACTGTGAGGATGGTAGGGTGAATTGAAGCACTGCTTCACTCCCAACATTTTGGTGAAAGCTTGGGTGGATGCGGCAATAAACTGAGTGCCCCTATCAGATTGGATAGTATCTGGAAAACCTATCCTAGAAAAAATATGGAAGAACACTTCCATTATGTCATTGGCAGTTATGTTCTTTAACGGAATAGCTTCTGGCCAGCGACTACATTGATCAATGACAGTTAGAATAAATTTATTCCCTCTAGTTGTTTTATGACTAAGAGGGCCCACTATGTCAACCGATAGCTTTTCAAAAGGTCGACTGGCTAAGTCGGTAACTTGTAACTTTGCCTGTGGGTGTTTACCTTTTTTAACCAGTTTCTGGCAGGTGTCACAACTTCTGCAATATTCTTTAATGTCATTGCAAAATTTTGGCCAGTGAAACTGTGTCAATAACCTTGATCTGGTCTTAACGTATGCCATATGTCCTGCAAGAGGTATATCGTGTGCAAGATGTAAGGCTTGCTTGCGATAACTAGTTGGCAAAACAGTTTGCTCTGTGGTATTGTCACCTCTGGTGTAATACCTGGTGAGTATGTCATTTTTCATAGCAAAATGCCATTTTTGCATTCTTGGTTACTTTGGCTTTCGGCCGATCAGGTCAAAGTATTTTGACAATGAAGGATCAGCTTTTTGGGCTGTTACAAATGCTTCCTTCATGGTGTTAGTAGATATTGAAACTGGGCTGAGTAATTGTATCGCCTCAGTTTGATTTATTTCATCTTGCACTCGAGCAGTAGCTCTTGTTACTGCGTTCACACACTCAATGATGTTAGATGATGATGGAACAACAGTTTCAATGATGTCATGAGAACTTAGTGCTACATTAGCTACTTTACAATCAATAGGTGGTGTGACATTTTCAATGATGACATTTGATGGTGATGTTATGGTATCATCAATACATACAGATGTTATGTCATGAGGTTTATCATTTACCTCAGGTAAATTACCAATAATTATATCACAAACTGGACTGGTTAGTGCAGCGCACTTTACTTTCCCAGTGAGGAAAGGTGTTTCAATATATGCCCATGCTAATGGGTATTTCTCAATATTGCCTGAGAATGTTCTACATGTTATGTGCCTGCCTGTATAGTCTGTAGGCATTATGAACGTTTTCTTCAGGCCAATGAGTGAACTGCCCGTGTCGCGAAGGACTGTAGCAGATTTGCCATTTACATATCCGTGATGGATGTTTATTCTGCCTTTTGAGTCTACTACCAAATTAGCTTCTTCATTGGCAATAGGGATGGCATGACCGCATGTTAAAATACCATCTTCATAGAAGGTGTTACAAACAGAGCATTTGTTTGCGCTGAATATGTCAAAAGCCTGTGCTGAGTTCACAGGATGTTTCTCTGGCTCTTCTTCATCAGAAGACGAACTATCAAACAAGGCGGCATTTGCTTTGTTGGTCATATGCCTGCCCTTACAATCTTTCCGATGGTGTCCCCACGCCTTGCAGAGGAAACATTTTCGCACGTTTTTGAAGGATTTACGTTCCTTGTCTTGTCTGTTTACCATGTTTAACAAGTAAGTATGGTACCCTGGGTTCTGATCGCACATTTCACCCTGATGATGTGAATATTTGCAATAAATGCAATGATTAAATTTCTCAGAGGTAGGCTTATGAGATTTCTGCCTACTATAGGGTTGTTTGTCATAGTTAGCCGCTGCTACAAAGTTAATGTTAGTATCTTCAGTAGCAAAGCAATGTTTGTTGGCTGTGTAGTAAGCCGCCCCACGTCTTTCAATCTCATCAACACTGGAGCATTCATTCTCTAACAAAAATTTAGCAAAGGCTGAAGGAATAGATGATACAATTTTGTCTCTAATGATTAGATCTTCTAATCTCTGATAATTATGATCAATCTTGGCTGCTGAAGTCCATTTGGTGAAAATATCTCGGACTAAGCAGAGGTAATCAGAGAACGTCTGAGTCGGTTTTGGGCTCAATTTACTGAATTGTTCTCTGTAACCTGCCTCATCTAACATAAAATGTGCCATAATCTTAGATTTCAGATAATGGTAATCTTTTCTGAGGTCTTTGGGGATGGTTTCAATAACTTTAAGAGGTTCCCCTGACAAACTCCTCATGTACACAATATTCCATTCAGACAGTGGAACTTGATAATGTTCCATTAAAGTTTCAAAATTTTGGGTAAAGGCTGCAATGCAGTCACCCGAGGTATAATTACGTACAATACCTTGATATTTCTTATACTGGTTTTCTTTCTCCAGTCTTTCCGATTTCTTAGACTCTTTGTTAATCGCAGTCTCACTGTCCAGTTGTTTCATTTTCAACTGTAACTCCAGTTCTTCTCTCTTACTCTGAGCTGCTATTTCTGCCTTCTTAAGTTCACTATCCATCTCAGCTTGCTTTGTCTTTGCTGTCAGTTCTAATTCGGCTTGCTTTAAGGCTGTTTCTGCCTCTACTTGCTTGGCAGTCCTTTCTGCTTCTGCCTGCTTTAGAGCTCTTTCAGCTGCTCTTTCTTCGCGTTCTGCTGCCCTTTCATCGCGTTTGGTAATTTTATCCTGTACTAGTAGGTATTCCGCGTATTTCTGCTCACTCCACTGTGTTAGTTCATCACCATGTAACTGTAACTTTATGCCCATATCAATGAAATCAAATAATGAAGACATGATGGAAAAATGTCAATGAAATACCAGCCACACACAATATGTTATAAGTGGTTAGTAATCAACAATTTACAATTTGTTTATATGGACGATATGTGCCTAAAAATGCATCTTTAAAGTATGTGAAAAGAAAAAAAAATATACTCAAGTGCCCTGGATGCGGTGAAGAACGGTTGGAAAATCGGGCTAGGAACTGTAGGGTCGCTACTTCAGACTACAAATGACCTCTACGGCCAGGTTTCGGATGGTACGGAAAAACCTGCTTTGTTTTTGGAAGAAGATAAATTAGCGTCTATTTGTTGGTGTGTGCCTGCTTGTCACTAAGTGTTGATTAGGATTGTATGGCGTTGAGTGTAGTTGTATGTCGTAAGTTCGTCCGTCAACAGTTTTTTTACAATACACGTACTTTCTTTCCAAACACTTTTCGCGTTCCACAAACTCAATGCACCAAGACAATCTACAAGTATCTTAACACTCTACAACATTGATGATACATCACTTACATCAAGATAACATTCAGTAAGTACATAGACATCAAGTTTACAAGATGGCGACAAGGTCAAAATGGCGACAAGATCACAATGTCGACAAGGTCAAAACGGTGACAAGTTTCACAAATCACAAATGTTTTACACGCTTACAGGATCAAACAAAATGTATGCATTGTACGTTTACAAATGATCTTACACATGTTTAAATAATGTAGTAATAAATCAAAATGAGCCTTCCATGATCACATTAACACATTTAACTCTAATCCAAGTAAATTATGATCACATCTAGGTTCAAATCTAACTAAATTAAAGCTGGACGAGACCTGCACGTTCAACAAGGACGAGCTACTCACGTTCAAATATAAGTAAATTAAAGCGGGACGAGCCCTCCACGTTCACACATGTCAGGGTCTTAAACTTGGCTCGCTTGCCTAACAAGTGTGAGACAGTACAAATACAACGTGATTTGACGTAAGACTCAACGACACATCGTTCGATGGATTTATTAACATATCAAATACAGAACGATGATCACAAATATATATAATGGATACTTTACAACTTACATCCACAATACAGTTCACAAGTCTGACTCGCAAGATGTCCAGACACTCGCCTTTCAATACAGAAACCATACAACGCCTTTCTCTCAATCACACGTCCGTCATGTTCCGTGTCCCCAGAGCTGTCTGGACCTGGTTCGCAACTTGCCTCCTGCCTGACGTGGCCTCACGTGGCAGGCGTGCGTCTTGCGTTGGCGGCCTGACCGCTGGTCAGCCAGCGATCTCGCAGGCCGGTAACTCCTATTCGCCTGGCGGCGCAACGCAGTTGTTGCATCCCTTACTGGGAGCTAAGTCGCCTGGCGGTCGTAACGATGTCCCTGCATCGCTGTCCCCTGTTGGACTCTGACACCGTTATTATTTCACAGTACATTATCTGGTATCACTTAGGCCGTTATTACTTCACAGTACATTGTCTGGTATCACGTAGGTGTCATGGTCTTACTCTTATCTAAATAATGGTTCGGGTTCATACAGGCAACAATACACTGTTCGCTAGGATATAGAACATTTATTGTGTAAAGTGTACAGTTGGCGCAGTGGGTAAACAGACCCGCGCTCTCTTATCTTACATATCACAGTTAGTTAAACATCAAACATATAGTTGTCCTACAACAATCTAGCACACTATCTAGCCTAAGTATATCTATGAATATCTATGAGTCCCTCTCAGGCAGGCCCTGTTGTCTCTCTCCAGTCCGTTTGTCCTCTGACTGTCTCCGCGTGTCCGAACTCGACACGGGCGGTAACTCTGTCCGAGTTCCTCGTGGACCCCGCATTAGGCGGGCCACATCAGTGTCCACGGAATCATGGACTTAGTGACCATCTCTTTCGAGAGGGTTCTAGATGACTCGGGTCCTGCACGACTCAATGGTTTCCCTTGGGCTGGAGTTGCAGCCCTTTATTATCTGTGGACGTGAGGCGGTGACAGGAGGCCGTTATTACTTCACAGTACATTGTCTGGTATCACTTAGGCCGTTATTACTTCACAGTACATTGTCTGGTATCACGTAGGCCGTTATTACTTCACAGCGCATTGTCTGGTATCACGTAGGCCGTTATTACTTCACAGTACATTGTCTGGTATCACGTAGGCCGTTATTACTTTACAGTACATTGGCTGGTATCCGGTTTAGGCTGGGTCTCCCTGAGAGTATAAGTAACATTTAAAACAAACCGTCTCGATAATGGAGTAATTATCGATTGTGTTATGCCATTTTATATCTAAGATCTATGGTTTCTTTCCGTTTTGCCAAGCCCGAGTAAACATGACTCGCTCTAAACGTTTTTGTCTTCCATCAGACTTTCGTACTCACTTTTTCTACAGACTGTGGATTGGCCTGGTAAATATTTGAGGGGGTTACTGTCAATTGTTTCTTAATTTCCTTGTTTCTGAGGTATCCTACATTGCAATGATTTATATGTTGATCTAATGTTATGCATCTCTTGAGCTTCTGTTTCAACTTAATCTCTCTGAAGATCATGATCTGCATATACGTCTGCTCCTCTAACTATTGTCACGTCATGCATATAAAGATCTACATTTCTTGTTAACAAAGAATTTTAGCCTACCGGCGCTGCCCGGGTAAATTGTCGAGTTAAAATTCTAACCAAAGTATGTTAGGATCCTCGCCGATGCTACGGAGTTCGTGCACAGAGCTGAGTTTCTTCTTACTCAGGCTTGAGTTAGGAGTAGAACGGGGCACATATGGGTTACACTAGTGTGAAGTGATGTTCATCCGCCGACTAAACTAAACTAACCTATTTCTTGTTAACAGAGATTTGCCCAATTTAGTTGTATGTTTTGTGATGAAGTGAAGACCATGTTACTTTGTGAATTCTTTTAATTGGAAAAAAAAAAAAAAACACTTCAGTCCATGATGCACTGATTCTCTGCGCATAAATTAAGAAATAGCTCACCACTTTAGTCCTTTATACAATGTCCATGTTTTCTCACGATTTCATAAAGCCCGTGCTATCCGATCCTATCTGTGTATTGAGGACCCTCATCATCATTTTGATATTTCGATTTCGTTGATTATTCACAATTCTTTCGAGTTTGTATAAAACTCCTCCGTAACTGATTAATCCTTATCATGTGTGGTGCATAAGGCTGGATTGCATTCATGGTGTCATTAGGGCCACTCATTTGCTGAGTAATGGCATGTTCTTCTTTATGGCCATAGAACAATACCTTTTCACCTGTGCTTGAAAACACTATGTCTGTCCTGCCCACCTTGTTTTACACACTCCAAATATGCCAATCCCATAGCTTTTCATCTCCCCCACTACCCGTGCTGTATTACCTGATTCAAGCATAATTCTAAAATCCAGATGATAAGTCTTGAAATGTCCCTAGGTGAAGGAAAACAATCTACCATCCGGACTCCTTGCGGATCTCCCTGCTTTGCCTTTTGTCTCTTCTCAGCCCGTTCCCCTTAATTTATTAATTTTTTCGTTTTTATCTTTGGACTTGTTCATATCGTTTGAATTGTGTGGCTAAGGGTTTTCTAAAGGATGATGAAGGCTACTATACGCCTAACCCTCCTTTGGCAGAATGTCAGATGGGCATGCGTGCCCAATTCTTAACCCTTTGAAAATAAAGATGTTCGTTCGTTTGTCAGATGGGCATGCGTGCCCAATTCTTAACCCTTTGAAAATAAAGATGTTCGTTCGTTCGTTCGTTCTCTAACGAGATATATGGCAGTTTGCTGTGCGATATTGTTCTTTGCTCCAATTTCAATGTGAGAACCATGTAAAATAATATGGAAAGACAATTAGCAAATCGAGTAGAGGAACATCATACTTGTGTTGGTGGAAAGGGAAGTTAATCACCCCGAAGGAATCTCTGTGCGGTCAACAGGTCAAGAAATGTTGAATTGACTATCAAGGAATATTTGTTGGTTAACAATTATGCAGTTAACAAGCAGACAGCATTTCATATACTTTATTTGAGAACAATAATCAATTGCTCAAATATTTCGAAACATTATTTATTAGTCAATACCAGCCGTTACTGTGTACATAGGGGGACTTCTTGTACAGTGTTAGACTTCAGTGGATATAACATTCTGCAAATTAGCACAATAAGAGCGACGATGTACACCGTATGTCAGCCAACGTACCAAGGTATATATTATATTATTTACGTACCATAATATGTACCTCTGCGGTAAGCACCTGACGATATGCAGCGAAATATAACAGGTAAGAGATGGTGCAATATTTTATTTGGGGCATCTGTGTTTAAAAAGTCGCTTAAAAGTCGACAGGGTCGACTTCATTGCACCAGGTTTTATCCCATATGACTCGGTCTCTTTCCGCAGCACGGAAAGCGTCGCACAAAGCACGAACTCCGTAGCTTTTAGCGACGACCCACGGGAGTCTCCGAAATATTTAACTCTTAAACCGAAGGACGCGGCCCGGAATCGAACCTACAACCTTCGGAGCACGAGTCAAACGGCTTGACCACTTCGCCACAGATTCTCGCCTCTGTGTTTAGATTCGCTAAATGAATACATTATTTTGATCATCTGAAAACAATAATTATAAGTTGCCGCATATTCACGATGTGAACTGTAGGTCAACAATTTTTACTTGCTTTCTCTTTCCAGGAAATTTTTCTTAAAGGATACATTTAATATATATACGGAATCTCTCTGCATCCACGGGGTCCTTTTCTCCGGCGACTGGTTGCCTGGAAACAGGATTTCATACATAATGCCTGAAAACAGAAATTCCACAATATATTTAAAAGCAGTCTCTACTGGACAAAATGAAGGTTTCGAGGTGAGTACTTTATCTGAGGAACCGCTGTAGAGTGGTACCTGGGAAGCTTGTCGGACCTATTGTGATGTATTTGCATCCCAATCGAGGTAGCTATTTAAAAAAAAAAAAATAATTATTGAACAGGCTCACCATGATTAAAATAGGTGCAAGGAAATTTTCTGACAGGTACATACAACTGAAGTTATAACTGCCTTATCAAACACTGGGCCTTAGTTGATTGATACAAAAAATCGGTCTCTGACCATATACACATCACGCCTCACGTAAAGACGGGCACTCTATTTTGTTACTTTATTCCAGCAACGCGTTTTCAGTAATCTCTAAGCTGTTGGGGAGTTAGACAAGAAAGGGACATGCACTTCTCCCTTTGCAAACATGTCTCTACCACTGTTGTGATCAGTGACTCCCTATTTGAGAATGGCGTGTGTTTCTAGAAGCACGGTGATTGCGTTCTGCATGACTGCAGAGTGGTGACGTTGGCGCAAGTACCTCTGTTATGTTACAAAGGTTATTTGTTTGTTTAGAATTAACAATGAATACACTAATGACGTGATACACGTTGAGCGCATAGGATGCATAATTAGCATCAATGGAATGTCCAAAAGCAGTCAGAAGAAGACAGCTCCAGGCAATGCAGATGATGAACACCATTAAACGCCCTTGACACAGCACCAGCAAATGTTTAAACGTTACACTGCTGTGATAATGCATGTGATACAACCTTCTCCTTGTCTTGGATCAAGATCTCGACCTAATCAGTGTCTTACATACCAGTTAAAGAGTCCGCTTGTTTCTTGCCTATAGTGCACAGTGGGTGTGAGCCTCAGTACACGGGCTCGACGAAGTGTCGCTACAACTTGCGACTCTAAATGGACAAGACGTTTTATATCAAATGGCGGATGTAACTGAGATTTAAGGACGTGGGAATGGACTTCAGTGTACTGGAGTTTTTTAATCACATATGGCTCTACTTCCACAGAGCGTCCTGTCTAAAGCGTTCCATGGAGTACGATTTCCGTATTACCAGCGTTGATCCCCCGGAATATCCGATTAATTTTCGATCTTAAGCTACAAATTGATGGGAACAACTTTAGACTTGAAGCATAACGTATACTGGAAACAACAAGCTGTCATAACTATTGAAAATAAAGTAGTTCAATATCAGCCTAGTAATAGAGGTGTGTGACAGGGAAATGTAATATCCCCAGATATTGTTGTTCCCGTATACAGTGAATTTGTTCTTAGAAATTTAGAAGCCATGAGAGATATTGTCATTGGGGGACATAACATCAATAACATTAGATATGCGGATGATACAGTATTGACTGCAGACAATGAGCAGGATCTGCAACATTCTGCGATAGTTGCACACAGTGAACATTAGGGTTAGAATTAAATTGGAGGAAGAGACAGATTAGTTAGTTAGTCGACAGATCATCCTCATTGCACAGCGAACCATTCAGTCCATAAGTGCTCGGATCCCCTCCTCAGCAAATCCCGCAGCGTGTAACTGGCTTCGATAGCCGCTACACGCTGCGGGATTTGCTGAGGAGGGGATCCGAGCACTTATGGACTGAATGGTTCAATGTGCAATGAGGATGATCTGTCGACTAACTAACTAGAGACAGATTATGGTCGTCAGTCGGAAGAACGAACTGCCGCAATGGAATATACACACAAATGAGAATGTTCTTATAAAATGAATCGGTACAATTGTCTAGGAATAGTTATCACATCTGATAGGAGGTGCCTTTAAGAGATTAGGACAAGAATCGTTTTGGCAAAGTTAGCATTTTGCAAGATGAAAGTAATACTGGCCAATAAAATTATGTAAGCTGCAACGAGAAAAAGGATGTTGAAGTGCTGCATATAACCTATAGTTGTGAATGAATGTGAAACGTGGACAATGAACATACACGCTAACAAATATATAATAGCAGTGGACATGTGTACTCTTAGAAAAATACAAAGTATACCCTGAACAGATATAACATCCAATGAAGCACATGAAATTAGAGAAATTAGATTTTTGATGTAATACATGTTAGTTAAACGGCATTGATAGGTCAGCATAGAACGTGTGTTATTAAACACCCGATGTTCTGGTGCCGAGGTAATTAGTCCAACCCCTACACCATACAGTTGGACTAACATATTGACCTGGCGCCATTGACTTGGGGGACGTATACTACAAGTACTATAGCAGTGTAGAGGAGGCAAGGTTGTTTGTGATGTATAGTGTTTGATCTTGAACTATAAACAACTCAATTCCGCAGCCTTCGGTTTCATCCTTCATTCATTTGTCGTATCAAAACAATGGCAGAGTAATTCTCGAGTCGGTTGACAAAAAAGGTACACAACTTTGAAAACATCAAGCAGTCCAGATGGAACCAAACTCTGGCGACTGGTCGGGCGGATGGTATTGCGGTTACTAACCTCTAACTCCCCGTCGTCACATCACGACCCCCCATAGCTACCTCCAATTATGGAGCTCACCCGTGCAATGCTCAATACTAAACATTTTACGTTGCGCACCAGCTAGCCCCCTCAATGCCAATGCCAATTTTCCAAAAAAAAATTCCAAATTCGGCCTCGTCTAACCTGCTTCATCGCTGTGGTTATTGTTGAGAGCCGTAGTTGTGAGGATTGTTAGTCCTAATTCCTACTAGTTTTATTGGTTCCGCTCTGTTCGTCGGATAGTTTTGTTTTGTGCTGGTCCTGGTCTTGGTTGGGCCTATTGGGCCTGCATTCTCTCGTTTTTTGGCTTCTTTTCTCTGTTAGTAATGCTAACTGCTTGTCGTTTCTTGTGTTATTCTCATCGGGGCTAGTCCCGGTCATGTCCAGTCCTCATAAGGACTTGATGTAGGCAAGGGCAGAGCATTTAATTGCAAGTCTCAAGTCGTCCCCTCGGTCAGCGTTACAAACTCCTTTACGCTTGTGAGTTTTGGCGGTTTTCTTCATCGCGTGTGGGTGTGGCGTGGCAACAAGATGACCAGGTCTCCCTGTCTTCCTAGTTCAGGTGCTCTACCGGAAGAGCCAACCCACCTTCCTGCCATTCATCCCGACAGGTTTTTTTTTGTTTTTAAATTATTATTATTATTTTATTCTTTTTTGGTATATATTTTTATGAAATTTTTTTTTAAACAACATATACAAACATGTTCAAATACAAACAAACACACATATACATATATACAGTGTAGGGAGGTTATACGGTCTTCCCTGTTCTGCATAGGAACTGTCTGACCAGTCGCTGTGTTTCCGGGTTGCTGTTTATGTGCAGGCACTCCGTCATTGTCATTTTTTGTTGTTGCGTATCCCTTACAGGACGTTGCAGTCAACACCAGAATTTTGGGCTGCTGTTGATGTACTAGGCAAGTGATACGTTCAGTAGTTTACACATTGTCATTGGGTTCCCAATTTTGACGAAGTGATCTCTCAGGTCCCTTCGCTCTCTATTGTACTTGTCGCATACTAACTAGTAAGTAGTGTTCGATGGTGTTGTTTTCTCGGCATACTCTGCAGTTTGGGTTCTCTCTTATGTCTTTCCAATTGCCTAATCTGATTCTCCACAGCTGTCTGTTTGCCGGTGCTTTCATGTTGGTCTTGACTTGTGGCTTGAATCTTGGTTCACCCAATACTTGGAAGGCATGACGGCCTTTATCGCTGTCTCGCCACTGTTGCCTCTCAATGCCACCCAACTCCTATAACAGACTACTCTGTTATACCTCTAAAGTCGGAGTGGGTTCACATGATGGTGTGGGACACAGTAATAGGCAAATTTAGTCTATAATACTTAAATAGTGATGCGAATGGACTACGCTTCAGTCCAAAGCGAGCGAGCACCAAAAAATAGAACATTGTATATTGTGTTTTGTCTAGATATTCGTGACAACAGAAATGGCCAGTAAAACAGTTGTAGTCAATGAACCAAGAGGTCAAGGGAAATACAAGCATCAGCTGACACATGTAGATGTTTACTATACACCAGGGATGCCTTACATCGACTTTTGCTCGGTGCCATCGGTAAGTATATTTGTGCGTTTGATTGTTGACAGTATGATTATGTATGTATGTATGAATGTAAGTATGTATGGTTGTATGTATTTATGTATGTATGTATGTATGTATGTATGTATGTATGTATGTATGTATGTATGTATGTATGTATGTATGTATGTATGTATGTATGCATGCATGTATGCATGTATGCATGTATGCATGTATGCATGTATGCATGTATGTATGTATACATGTATGTATGTAAGTATGTATGTATGCATGTATTTATGCATGTATGTATGTATGTATGTCAGGTCAGTGTCAGGACAGTGTCAGGTCTTAGTCAGATATGACTGTGCTACCGTGTAACAGTAGACGGTACTACCTGGTTTCTGTTAGCGCCGAACGTTGGGCGGCGCTTACCAAACCCAACATTCCACATTGTGCCAACGGCTTCGGGCGGAAGAGCGCAATTGGGAGGGTACAAGCCGTACCCTGGTGCGAGGAAATGCAAGCTAAAGACAAAATGTCATGGCAGGGCAGACCAAGCTCTAAGCCTTGGTTGGCGGCTGGTTTGGGATCGAAGCTCGGACAGGCGGAAAGTTAGAGCATTGCTTTGCTGACCCGGTAGCTTCTGCAGCTTGTCTTGTTCCAGATGTATGGGTGTTACCTTTTCTCTGGAGTTAACTAGGCAGGCCGAGAGAGGGATCATGCTGCATGGGCAACACATGATCTCTATATTTTAGCCCAGGCTTTGTGCTATGGAGAGGCAATAGCTCCATCCCTGGTCTTAACTGGTCTCGGAATCAAAGCGAGAGGCAACTGTTACGGATTATAAGTCCTTGTCAGTTGTCGTAGACATGGGGCGCCACGCGTTGCCTCTGACGGTGAGAGACACCTACAGGTGTCACTGATCAGCTACCGCCCGCCTCAAGCTGGGCAGCCCCCGGCCAATTGGGTGCTGATCCGCCACAGCCTGCCTGCTTCAATCGGTGCTTGGGGCTAGGACTAAATCTGAATTGCAGGCTGTAAAACCAATGCACCCGGTACAAACAAAAATAAAAATAGAAACCTCAAGCTACGGCTTGCAACCTGGAACGTGAGAACCATGTGTCCAGGAGTTTCCACTGACTTGACCAATATTGACGATGTGAGAAAAATGGCTGTGATTGATGCCGAACTCAATTGTCTTAATATTGATATTTCTGGCCTGCAGGAAACTCGCCTCGCTGAGGAAGGGTCACTCAGGGAAAACAATTACACCTTTTTTTGGAAGGGTAGAGGGCAGGCAGAAAATAAAGGCAACACGGTGTGGGCTTTGCAGTGAAGAATTCGCTACTGGGAATGATTGAAATTCCAGCACGAGGAAATGAAAGACTATTATCCCTGCGCTTGGCAACCTCTTGTGGGTTTGCCACCATTATTACTGCATATGCACCGACACTCGATTCCTCTGATGATGTGAAGGATTCGTTCTATGAGGAGTTAGACTGCGTGATCAAGGCAGTTCCAAAATCTGACTACATGTATATGCTCGGTGATTTCAATGCTCGTGTGGGCAAGGACTCGAGTTCATGGCCAGTGTGCCTTGTAAAATACAA
>JACEFZ010004280.1:22500-52500 GCA_014155875.1 Cepaea nemoralis
TTAATGGTGATGGATAAAGTCATATCCACCGTCCCTACTCCTTTTGCTAAGTTCCTTCAACAAGCAGACATTGAATCTATTGAACAACTAGAAAAACGAGGGTCTGCGTATTTTTCCTCAAACAGGGACATATTTAAAACATCAATACATGATACTGAGATTACTGCCTTTGTTAAAAACATACCGAGCTGGTCTTACAAGCAAAAAGAGTATCAGAAGAATGATAAACCGTATCAGAAGCCACCACAGTGTGTATACTGCAAATTGTTTCACCCGCAGTACTCCATGTGTGATAAGAGTCCATCTTATCCTGCTCATCTAGAAATGATGATGAAGAAGCAGGAAAACAAACTAAACTCTTACAAACGTGCAGTTAAATGCTTCTTTTGTTCAGGTTATGGTCATTATAGTTCTAAGTGTTTGGGCAGGCAAAGAATGAAGGCAAGCAATGCTTTGCTCATCGATACGTCATCTGACGATGAGAGTGTAGTTGATTCTGAACTGGAAAATGTATTACCATGCAATGAGTGTGAAAGTGTGAGTGCAGTTACTGATATATTAGACTTTAATAAGTGCGACACGTGTCATTAGTTTCATACGGACGGGAAACTGAAATGTGGGCATTTTGTACCATGTTCCAAGGAAGATGCTAATGCAGCTTTAGCCTCCAGAGGCAATTTAAAGTTCCACGATGCACTGGTCAACGAACAACCATGCCAATGTTTACTTGATAGCGGGAGCACTTTACTTGGCGTCAAAAGAGACCTAGTTAAACCAGAAGATTATACGGGTGAGTTTGTCAAATGCCGCACTTTCTCTGGAAGCATTGAGAAATACCCGCTGGCAAAAGTACGCATAAACACCCCGTTCCTTTCCGGCATATTTACATGCGAGATCCTGCAAAATCCCTGTACTGATTTGATTTTGGGGTGCTGGCCATCATTAAAACAATGTACTGATGAAGAAATATTAGCCTAGAAACAAACAAACACGGCTAATGCTGTAACAAGGTCAGATACCAAAACACATTACACTGACCTACAAAACGAAATGTTACAGTTGTTAACACCCACCGGTGCTAGTAACAGTGCTACTCGACAAGAATATATCGAGGCACAACGCACAATCGAGGCACAAACTATCGCACCTTATTTTAAATTGTTAGGTGAGCGATCGAAAGTTACTAAAAATGCATCTTGGTATTTTAAAGTACATAACGGGATTCTCATGCGTGATTATACAACAAATAACCGTGAAATTTAGCAAACGGTGTTACCTGTAAACCACCGACAAACTGTGCTAAACATTGCACATGAGTCACCGTTTGCTGGACATTTGGCCTATGACAAAACGAGAGCCAGAATTTTGGCACACTTCTACTGACCTAAATTTTGTAACGACATTAAATTGTTCTGTCGATCATGTACTATTTGTCAACATTTAGTAAGAAAAGGAAAGCATGTAACAGCCGAGGTCCAACGTTCCATTTTGGCCTCTAGACCATTCGAAAGTGTAGCGGTAGATATTGTTGGACCCCTGAATCAGGTGTCGAACAAAGGAAACCGGTTTATACTAACCCTCGTGGATCTTTGTACAAGGTGGATCGAAGCGGTGCCACTAAAATACATTACCTCCAAAGATGTGGCAAATGGGTTTTTACATCTATTTTGTCGGTTTGGCTTTCCTCGAACCATTTTGAGCGACCGAGGAACCCAATTTATTTCGGCTGCTATGCAAGCCCTAACAAAATTGCTAGGAATAGAACAGCATTTTTGTAGCCCGTATCACCCTGCCAGTAACGTCATCATAGAAAAAATTAACGGGGATTTAAAACACATGCTGGCAAAAGTAACAGCAGAGAACCCATCCGATTGGGATACTCTATTACCAGCAGTGCTATTTGCCCATCGAGACATTCCGCACTCATGTACGGGTTTCTCACCTTTCGAGTTAGTTTATGGGGCGAACCCTCGTGGACCCCTAACAATCTACCATCAGCTAATCACTAGCTCAGTAGAGAATCCAACAGCATTAACACCTTATGAGATGGTAACAGAGACACGCGATAAAATTATGAAGGCGTGTGTAATAGCCAAATCATCTTTGGAGAGAAAAGGCCAGATGTACCGCGACTATGCAAACAAGGGTGCCAAAACCCTACACCTTGAACCCAATCAAAAGGTGCTACTTTTACTACCAGATAAACGTAATTTGTTACTAACATAATGGCAAGGGCCATTCAAAGTTGAACGAAAGATATCATATGTCGATTATGAAATATCGATAAAGGGACAATTAAAGATATTTCATATCAACATGCTGAAGCCTTATTTCTCACGACAAGAACTGATGGCAAACGAACAGAGTCCACCTACACCAATCAATCGGACGCCAGACGTATACAACACAACTACACTAGGTAGGGCAAACACACCTAGCCAGGAAACAGTACACACAGCTAGTACAACAACAGTACGTAATCAGACGGATGACGACGGGATAGAATTACCAGTCCCGACAGTGGACACGACAGGGACAATCGATAGCATACGGATAGAACCGAAACTTACAGCCCAGCAACGACGACAACTGTTAGAGTTAGTAGCTGAATACAGGGACATTTTTTCCGACATCCCAGGTAGGACAGACAGAATAGAACACTCTATTATTCTGACTGATAACACACCCATCAAATGCCGACATTATTCCATCCCATTGAGGTACAGGGAAAATCTTGACAGGGAACTGTTAAATCTTGAGTCGAGTAGAATAATTCAGAAATCACGGTCAGAATATTCTTGTCCGACTCACTAGGGATCTTTTGCACGGAGTGACCAATACATCTACTTACATTGATGACATTTGCATCCATACAGCAGACTGGACAACACACCTACTGAAACTGCGACATGTCTTCGATAGATTGCGATTATTTGGTCTTACAGTGAAACCCACCAAAGTGGAGCTGGGAATGGAAGAAATTGATTTCCTAGGCCACACAATCACCAGAGGCCAACTCAGAACTGATGAGAAAATTGTGACCAAGATTCTCGATCTAACTATGCCTACGACCAAGAAACAGGTCCGTAGTTTGCTTGGTCTGGTCAATTATTACAGCAAATTTATACCCAATTTGGCTGAAATCACCAGCAGTTTTTCTAATGTGTTAAAAGCATCTGTAAAACTTGATGTTCAGGATGCAAAGTTAATCGGTGCTTTATCAAAATTGAAACATTTATTTAGCGTTCCACCTATTTTGCGTTTGCCTAATGTCAATCTTACGTATTTCCTCCATACAGACGCAAGTTCCATTTCCATTTCTGGGGTCTTAGGCCAATTTTATGAAGGCAAGTTTCACCCAATAATGTACGTGAGTCGTAAGATCAGCCCTGCTGAAGGAAGATACTCAGCCTCTGAATTGGAAGCTTTAAGCGTGATATATTGTGTCAGGAAACTTCATCGATTCATAGCGGGTTCAGAGTTTGTTATTGAAACCGATAATTCGCCTCTTACTGTCATGCAAACTGGGGTTCATCGCAACAACAGGATCTACAGGTGGTCCTTATTTTTGCAAAATTATGCCTTCACGATTAAATATTTGAAGGGATGTTTGAACTCTTTAGCTGACACATTGAGTAGACCTTCTCACATCGAAATACCTGAATTACGAGAAGAGAGCGACCTTACATCACCAAAGACATTGACACTGTAATTACCTAGTGCCCTATGTGGTGATTGTGAACACTAAAGTGCGTTACCATCGCCAGTCACTTACATCTATGTAATATAAACTGTGTCAGCATTAGTGCAATGAACAGACGCATTTGTGAATTGTCTACACCACTACCACTTATACAACCCGTTAGTGGATCGAAATGTTAGACTTGAACCTACACCAACCAGTAGCATACCATTAGTATGAACATTACCCAGGATGAGAGCGTAAATCAGACTGTGTCTAGTTGAACTTTGTTTACGAGGACATTCTACAGAGGACACGGCTCCAACATCACACCTGGATGTAATTAGTTAGTGTAGCTAGTTACAAATTATATGTGATATGTATATAACATGTTTTTATAAACAGTTGCGTTTAACTTCATATTAGAATTAGGAATGTAGATTTACCATATAACTTTATTTAGGACAGTTCAGATCTATAATTTACCTACATTTAGTTAAGAACGTAGTTAATTTAACATCTACATCATATTACTTTAATTTATCACCATTTAAACTTATTTAGTAAGACGAGTTAATTAAAACATCACTTACAAATTAACCCGATCATTTAGTAATTTATATTATTTCATGTAGTAAAAACACTTTAAGGTAACTAACCCATTTTTCTTAAATTGAATTAATTAGTTAGATTATTTCCCTTAGATAAATTTAGAACAGTGCACCAACTCATAATAGATTAGTTAGATTAGTTATTACCATAGGATTGGTAGCGAGCAATCCTTTTCAATCATGTATAAGTTTGTATATAAATGACAAGTGCACAAATACAGCGCAGTCATGTGGCTTGAATACCCATTTAAATTCAGCCAACCATTTAATGTACATATGTTTGGTTCATCCATGCATTATTTTTGAACCATATTCTAATGACGACCCAATATTTTAAAACCACTTTTGAATGAAAGGTGAACGAAAGATGCGTGAATGATAGAGAAAGAAGAACGAAAGATGTGTGAATGATAGAGACAGAACGGATTAAATTAGGAGAGCGAGAGAGATATTGCGGTATTTTCTCACCGCGCAACACGACTTGTTGTGACTTTTCTGTGTCAATCAGTGTAATCAATGTGTTGTCAGTTGTATAAATGTGTAGTCGCCATACTTTAGTGAGAAACATAGGGAACATATTTTGAGCATCTTAAAACGGCACTGTAGACATAAATTAGCATAACACATCCATTTGTGGCTACAATAAACCACTTTACGGCGCTCGAAAGAATACATACACGTAAATTAGAAACGCATACACATGTTAGTAAGTTAAATACACTTTAATTTAATAGAGAACACATAACCAACCAGAAAAACAAACACATAAACTTGCATACACCATTACTTTCAAAGAACCATAACTACTCCAACAGGGGACACTATAATATCTCTAAAACCTTAGTGTAACACTGAAATATTCCTTCACAAGCGGAAGCTAAAAGGTGAAGAGTCGCACATATAGCATGTATACGAATTGGAGCAATTCTTATATGGGAGCATGAACATTTAGTGTCCATGTTTTGCACTCATAATAGAGGCAAGTTGTATGGGATTGTTAATTTTGGACAATCTGAGGACAGGCCTTATGGCATTGGATCCGGACCACACAATTCTCAGAAATATAATGACAGTTTATAGCCAACTGTACTAGTGTGATGAGCTACTCAATTAGCCAAGTGAAGTGATACAACAGTGTGATGAAGGAAAGGAGAGATCTTGTCCTATCCCCAGAAGAGAAGTAGAGAACTCACGAAGTCTTTGACAATGTATGTATGGTGCATGTATGTATGAATTACATTTACAAGTTGTGTGTAGTACATTGAGTTAATTATATTTCTTTCTTTTTTCCTTGTAATGCTGTAATGGCATCTGCAGTTTCGATACACTGATCCTCGTTTTTCCTTTCCTGCTTTACGTTCTAATTTGTGTCTTTTTTGTTTTGATTTGGTCTTACTCCATCCTATTCTGAATGTTTTTCTGAGTATGTCCGCAGTTTTCATAAGCTTTATCAGTTCTTTTTGGTATAATTGAAATCTGCATTTGTATTTTACCTTTCTTTGCCTTTTATGGGTCTTCGTCGTTCGTCATGCTTTGTGTTAGGTCACTTTCCCTATACTCATCTCATCTCATCTCATCATGTTCCTCTTGTTCCTTGCGGTGGCGAGGTAAAGTATAAACATCGTGAGAGTGCTTGATTATGGGCTTCATGTATCGATATTCCCATAGATTCTACTATTTCCTCCTTACAATATTTACGTGGTCGGCCTCTTCCTCTGTTTCCATCAGGTCCGTACATCATTACTTGTTGTGGTATGCTGTTGAATGGTAACCTACTTGCATGGCCAAACCATTTGACTTGCTGCCGTCTAATAAAATCTAGTGCTGCTATAACCCCCACCTTAGTCCTGATTTCTTCATTTCTGATCTTATCTCTTCTTTTGTCAGTCCGTTTATACTTCTTAATTTTTCTACGAGAAGTATAAAGATCCACTGCCGGCTTTTTAGGCCAGTCGCAGGTTTAGAACACACATATGACCACAGGGAGTCCATTCCCTATAGCGAGCCATAGCCCCGTTATCCCATGACCTCGCGTTCATGGTTTCCCGGTCTGCACCACCTGAAGGTGGAGGTTGACTTGTATAGTCTGCGGGTCATCATTAGACTACTAATTTTCACTTTTCACTCACTCCTGGGAGAGGCTAGCCGATCCTAACCGTAACTTTTCCTATTTTTTTTTTTTTTTTTTGCATATCCTTTACAGGACATCGCTGTCAACAGCAGCATCTTTCAGTTGTCTGTTGATTTCTTGGCAAGATTACGCTCAGTAGTTTGCCATTGCTTTCTGAGCGGCCGGCTCAGTATCCCGCAAGTCACGAGCAGGGGTCGAACCGCTCCCAGTTCTCTCCCGCTACGAGACACTGCGTGATAAACGGGATTACGGAGAAAGTGTTGTAACCCCTCAGCCAGAGAGACCGGCAACTTTCCCTATACGACTTCCAAAAATGCCATTCGCAGAAACTGTAACCCGCTGCTAGCACACTTTCGTGTTTAGTTAGCCTACCACTTGTGGGACTGGGTACTTAGTAAAGACAGTGACAATCAATTGCTTTTGGTTCATTAATTTCTGCGATATTCAAGATTGAACTGATATTTTGAATCTAATCGCTTATTTGTAACTGAATTATACTTATAAGCAAAAAAATGTATCTGAATATTCATTTGCACTTCTAAAATATTATCTCATATAGATATGTTCTAAATTGCTTGTAAATACAGATATGTTCAAGTTGACTCATTTTTTGTGGCCTGGTAATTTTCACTTTGTTCCCATTTATTCCATATATTGAAAAACTATTCCATTTATGATATATTCATTCATTGTCCAGCAGATTTATGTGATTCCGTAATTTCCCATGGCCTCATCATAACTAGTTGTATCAGATCCTGTTGTGATCTTTAGATTACCCAGTAACATTTTTATGTAGCCATTTATTATTATTTTTTTTTTTTTTTGGGGGGGGGGGGGGGGGGGGGGGGGGGGGGGGGGGGGGGGGTTGTTTTTTGTTTTGTTTAGTACATTGAATGTGATTTTTGAGACGAATGTTGCGAATTCCTTGGACTGCCAGAGTAACTAACAACGACTGCCTGAAAGAGGCTAATCAAACTAGAACATTATATACAACAATAAGAAAGAGAGGTGTTTCCAGGGCACCAGGGCCAGGTTCTATACTGGTTAAGCTCTACTAACACGTCCTAGTCGTGCGTCCTGGCCAACCTCAGGTCTGGTATGACATCACAATGATGTTGGACAACAGGATGTCTTCATCCGACATACATGACTTCACGCTTGAGTTCATAGCCAGCGAACACAAGCAAGCAAGCAAGCAAAAAGAGACAAACATTTTTCTTTGGTCATGTAATGAGAAGAGAGACATTGGAGAACATCGTGACAACTGGAAATATCCATGGGAAGAGAGGCAGAGTAGGACCTAGAGAAATGATGCTGCATGGATTGAGACGGTGACATGGGGGAATTTCATCAGCAGAATTGATCCAGAACACCAAAGACCGAGATCTGTAGAGAGCTATGCAAGTCTACGCCAGCTGGCAGGGCTCTTTATGATGATGATGACTTTGAAAGGTCATCCATTATTCGAGTGACCTAAACCTCTACCCTGTTCAACCTTAATGATAAATTACAATAGGGTCCATCTCTGGCTCACATTAATAATCATGTGACTGAGTCAACCACAAATATGGTATTAATGTGAAGGTGATAGTTGTTCAATGAGAGGGTAATCACGTGCACTTTCAAAGATAATACATTTCTTCTTCTTCTTCTGCTGCGTTCATCCAGAGCGTTTTTTTCGGACGTGATTACGTTGTGCCTGTTTACAGCAGAGCTGCGTTCTTGCGCCGTTAGGCCGACACATCCAAGTTCTGCGGGCATTTGTTGACTGGGTTAACCGTCCAGGTAATACATTTTAATAGTGAGGTAAATTCGCTATCGAGACTGCTTGCGGCTGTCTCCGCATCTCTCAGCAGTTTCAGCATCTGTCTTCACATCCAGTTGATTTCTGAACTTGTAGAGGTGAAGGACTGATCTGCAACACATTCGGCATGGAGATAATACATGTGTGCCCAATTGCCAGGAAATTCTGTACACCAGCTACGCTCTAATAAGTGCAAACCCTTGTCAATGCTCACCCAACCAGTCTTGAAGCCCAGTGCTCATGGGCTAAAACTTAGTATTCCAGTGAATAGGTACAATTATCTCGGAACAGTAATAACATCTGATGGGAGATGCCTTGAAGAGATTAGAACAAGAATCGCCATGGCAAAAGTAGCATTTAGCCAGATGAAAAACATACTTACCAATAAAAAGATGTCAATTGAAACGAGAAAAAGAGTGTTGAGATGCTACATAGAACCTGTACTTTTATATGGATGTGAAGCTTGGACAATGAGCAGCCAGGCTGAAAAACATCTGATGGCTGTAGAAATGTGGTTTCTGAGGAAAATGCAAAGAATACCATGGACAGCCAGAAAGACCAATGAAGAAGTCCTTCAAGAAACAAATGAAGATCGTAAACTGATCAGAAACATTAGACGTAGACAGTCACAATTTTTTGGGCATGTTATGAGAAGAAATGATTTGGAGAACTTGGTGACAACTGGTAAGATCGAAGGGAACAGACCAAGGGGAAGACCTAGAAACAAGTATCTGGATAGCTTGGCCTTGTGGCATGGTCGAGACAGAAACACGGAACTGATCCACGACTCTGTTGATCGAGTGAGATGGCAGAACATGACCGCCCACGCTTACCGGCATGGCACATGATGGATGGATGGTCTATACTTCAGCCGAATGGTATAAAGTAACAAATCGTGGGCAATCATGTCTCTCCACACATTGCAATCTCCGATTTCATGGATCAATTATTGTGTTGACTTTCTTCCGTGCCATGACACAGGAATGTCAAGAATCTTCTCGCGCTGTCTTCCTCTATCTCTCTTGCAGCAATTCGTTCATTTTGTCACAGCATGTTACATTATTTGTCTTCTCATAACGTGGGCCAAAACGAAGACTGCTTCTTTCTGATGTTAGTGATAAGTTGCTTTTGCGAATCATATATTGGCTGTCATATTAATTTTCAGCATGCGCCTATAAAACCACATCCTTAAAAGCTTCCAGGGATGTTTTTCGATTGCTTACTAATTGCCCAGGATTCGCGGTCGTATGATAATATTGGTTCTATATATACATGCAAGAACTCTTTTTCTCGCTGTCAATGAGACTGATTTATAGCACAAGACGTTCTCCACTTTGACAGAATGCAGGTTTTGCTTGTCCTTTTCTGTTCTTTATCTCAATAATGGGATGTGTAATGTCTCAAGATCTGTTTTTCCGTATACAATGATGCCGATGATACAGTATTGATTGCAGACAATGGACAGGTCTGCAACATTTAGCACACAGTGAACAACTAGGATTAGAATTAAATTGTAAGAAGGCGCAGATTATGGTCGTCGCTAGGAGAAAGGAACACCACAATTAATATACACGTGAATGGAAATGTTCTTTAACAAATGAATCGGTACAATTATCTCGGAACGGTAGTAACATCGGATGCGCGTGGCCTGAAAGAGATTAAAACAAGAATCGCCATGGCCAAGGTATCTTTTTGCAATAAACATATGTCATCTGCAACAAGGAAATGAGTGTTGAGGTAGTACACAGAACCTGCACTTGTGAATTTATATGAATCGTGGACAATGAGCCGACAAGCTGAAAAAATACACCTTATGGCTGTGGAGATGTGATTTCTGAAGAAAATGCAACGAATACCATGGCCAGCCAGAAATATCAATGACCAATCATTCAAAACACAAAACAAATGAAAACCTTAAATTGATTAGACAAATTAATTGTAGACAATCAACATATTTTGGCCACGTTATGAGAAGAAGTAAATAAACTTGAGAACTTGGTGACAACTAGCAAGATCGAGGGGAAAATAAAAGGGAAGACCGAGAAGTAAATACCTGGAAGGCTTGGCCACGTGGCATGGTCGAGACAAGAACACAGAGCTTATCCAAAACTCTAGTGACCGTTTGAGATAGCAAAACACGACCGCTCACGCTTATCGGAATGTCACATGATGATGATCTTAGTCATGCATCTTTTATCTTATGTTATCCATGTGCTTAGAAATCTGAATGTCCGCACTTGCCCCAGAATAACGTCACGTAATTTAATTGCACATTTACGCGCAATCTGTTTCTTTCATATCTTCTTCTTCTTCTTCTTCTTCTTATTCTTCTTCTTCTTCTTATTCTTCTTCTTCTTCTTCTTCTTCTTCTTCTTCTTCTTCTTCTTCTTCTTCTTCTTCTTCTTCTTCTTCTTCTTCTTCTTCTTCTTCTTCTTCTTCTTCTTCTTCAGCGTTCCGAGCCATTGAGGTTCTTTGCTGCAGATACAATCCGTCTCCATTCGTCTCTCTGGTTGACCTTCACTTGCCAGTCGTTGATTCCAAGTGCTTGTAGGTCTGTATATGTATTATCTCTCCACCGCCTTTTGGTCTACCTCGGGGTCTACGGTCATTTATTTCCTGAGTGTAAGCGAGTTTTGTTTCCCTATTATCTTCCATTCTTTCTATATGCCCCAGCCATTGTAGTCTATTAGCCTTCATGATACCAGTGATTAGCGGGGACTTAAACAGATCATAAATGTCTTTGTTACTTCTTCTTTTCCACTCTCCACTTTCTGTATCCCTAATGGGTCCAAAGATGTGTTTTAAAATTTTGTTCTCAAAGGTGTTCATATCACCTTTACTTATATACATCGTGTATTTTCTTTTATCTGGCTCGGGTGGAAGTAACACTTTCTTCATATCCTGTTAGAGTTGGACACTCACTCAAACAGGCGGATGTCCCAGTCTTGTAAGGGCATGCAGACAACAACATAGTAGGCACACAATCCTAAATTACACTAGAAGAAGATGGCAGAAACATGACAGGGGAATAAAGAAAATGGAATTATTATCAGATTTATATTCAGAAGTGTCATAACGAACATTGCGGATAGAGAGCATCCTTCAGCAAGCAAACACAGATGCTTTACGACTATATCTAGTTGTGACTAAGCAATAAAACATAAATATTTCAGAGAATTCATTTGGATCGTCTGATTAACGCCAACACAAGCTAGAGACTGGTGTCGTATCTTCAAACCACCACGACCTGTCTATGGAAGTCCACAGTGACCTCATATATATATATATATATATATATATATATATATATATATGTGTGTGTGTGTGTGTGTGTGTGTGTGTGTGTTGTATATGCAGACGTACGCAAGGCCGGCTCCGTAGCGAAGGTGTTATTGATGCAGTTCCTGATCCCGCAAACCCGCGATCGAAACAAAGCTGCGCGCGATTAGGCAGCAGACCGCGTTGGGTTGGTTTTTTACAAAATGTCATGAGTGCCGATCGTTTAGAAATGAATGGCACACACATGCTGGTGTTGACTGCAACGTCATGTAAATGATATGCAACTTACTTAACATACACAAGAGAAAGGTAATTACTAACGAGGTATTTTAAAATACTGAGTTACATGAATATATACCCTGCAAAATATTCCTATAGACGACTTTTTCATATTGTGATCTTGCCATAAACTAGTTCCATCACACACTAAGTCAAGTTTTACGCTCATTGCTTGTATGTTTCATTCGACAGGATGCACCAGTCTACAGAATATGCGATGATGTAACACCTACAGTTGTGAAACTCACCCCTCAAAGCTCACCATTCGTCATTAGCGTCGGCTATCGTCATCTATCCCCGATTTTACCGTGTTCAATAATTCTGGAATCTGGAAAAGAGCCCTTGGTTATAACAGTTTACTTCGAGTAAATATTAATGTATATCATCCATGATGTCGTGGGCTGCCCATGGGTTGTGTGTTAGCTTATGTACCTGTTCTTGCTTGTGTGTGTAGGCCTGTTCAAGTAGACTATACAGTAGTGCACACTTAACTACATCATCATCACCATGTGTCTTGCCAATACGCGTGGGCAGTTATGTTTCGCCGTCATACTCGTTCACCAGAGTCGTGGATCATCTCAGTGTTCTTGGCTCGACAAATCCACGGGGCCAAGACATGCGGGTATTAACTTCTCTGTCTTCCCCTTGTTATCTTTCCCTCGTGCAAAGGGTGATCTGTGTCTGCAGCTACTCTGGGGTATGCCTTCGCCTGCATCACCTTGAGTCTACCAGCAACAGTCGGTAAACCAAGGATGTAACGCATACACACTACTGGGGTGTATCTGGTGCATCCCAGAATGACCCGCATAGCTTCGTTCTGTATGCGCTATAGCTTCACCAGCCTACTCTTTGAGACAGTGAGTAGTCCTACGTCCATAATTAATCACTGAGAGGATTAAGTGCTGGTATAGTGTGAAAAGCATTCTCTCTGTGTCCACTGCAGCCATAGTTTTAAGTGCATTAAGTCCCTTTTGAGATCTTGTCACTGGAAGCAGTTAAGGGTCAGCGACTGATAAGAGGGGAATCGTGGATTGCTCAGGCGGAGGATTCGATCAGCCATGTTTTGTGCATCTTGTGCATCCTCATTAGGCGAGGAGAGGAGTGGGTAAGAGTGCCAGCGGAGCAGTCAGACTTGTGCAGAGTCATAATCACATTGAGCCGGGAGTGCAGGGAGTGGCCAGCAGGGGCCACGGAAGTGGAAATTCAGAAACTAATTCAGGATAATGCTGCCTCTGGTGGTGTGATCATCTACACAGGTGGTTCGGTGTCTAGAGGTAGGAGAAGTTCATGGGAGTTCGTAGCAAAAGCTAATGTTCGACGTTTGGTGCAGGAGAGCCTGGCATATGATACCACAACATCTATTTTTAGAATGGAGGTGGAAGCGGTCACTGCAGCTCTCCGATGGATGGAGAATACGGTACACACACGTGATTGTAACCGACTCAGAAAGCATGCTGAGGAAGGTGAGGACAGGCACGCATCGTGCAGAGTGGCTTGCCTCTCTTCGGAGGACACGGGTGGCAAGCATCGCCTGGCTTCTTTCTCCGGGGCGTACCGGTGTGCTGGGGAATGAACAGGCGGACAGATTGACTGGCTCTGCAAAACTTGGTGGAGTATTGATACATGACAAGGCAGACGTGGTTGCGGCCTTGTGGTAGCACGTGCACACATCGGAGGAGTGAATGGATCACCATGGATCTGGTAAGAATGAGACAGCGAGGAGTGACGAGGGGATCTGGCCGACGCTCGACGCTTAGAGGAAAGGTGAGAAGGACATATAATCAGATTGCTACTGGTACTATTAGTGTTGGAACTCTTCGCTGGCTGCTGAGGATGGGGGAGGAGCGCTTATGGGAATGCCCCGAATGCTGTGACGTCGGTTCTTAAATCAATCAATCAATCACTCAATCAGTCAATCAATCGACCCTCGATCTTGTCAGTTGTCACCTCATCTCATCTCATCTCATCATGTTCCTCTTGTACCTTACGGTGTCGAAGTGAAGTATAAACAACGGGAGTGTGTCCGCTTATTAGTTAGTTAGTCTTTCCTCTTGAGCCTAAGGCGGCGCATAGGGCAGAAGTCCTGTCTCTCCATGCTTGGCGGTTCGCTGCTACCTGTTGTAGATCTTGGATATTTACTTGGCCATTGAATGAGCCTTCTCTAATGATGGTTCTACGCAGGGTCTCTCTTGGTCTTCCCCGTTTTCTTTTCCCTACTGGTGACCATATGAGGGCTTGGTAGGGGAGTCTTGACTTGTCCATTCTGAGTACATGGCCGATGTAGTTCCAACGGCGTCTTCTTATGAAATTGGATACTGTATCTTGCTTAGTCTCTTGTCTTATTTGCGAATTGGTTCTGAAGTCTGTCCAGTGGATGTTTAGAAGTCTTCTAAGACATTTGTTCTCAAAATTGTCTAATTTTTTATCTAAAGCTACCGTTGATTTCCAACTTTCACATCCATACGTTAACACTGGAATCACACAAGAGTTGAAGATTTTAAGTTTTGTGTGTTTGCTGAGTGTCTTTGACTTCCAGATGTTTGACAGTTTATTGAAGGCACTAGATGCCAGTGCGATTCTAGATGATATTTCTGGTGTTGAGTCCCCTGTAGATGTCATTTTGCTTCCTAGGTATGTAAAGCTGTTGACTTTTTCAAGAACGTAGCTGTTCAATTTGGTGTCATCTGAACTGTTGGTAAGATCAATAGTCTTTGTTTTTGTGGTGTTAATTTGGAGACCAATTTGCCCTGAAACATTTTGGAGGTGGTTTATTTTCTCTTGGGCATCCGGGTGTGTTGAACTCAAAAGCACTATGTCGTCGGCAAAGTCCAGGTCTTCTAGAATTTTGTCAACCCAATGGATACCCATATTTGTGTTGTTTGTGCATTTGCGCATGACCCAATCGATAGCTATTCCAAAAAGCATCGGTGATAAGACACAACCCTGTTTCACTCCTGTTTCGACTGAGAACCAGTCAGAGTTGCCTGTTTCTGTTCTTACGCAGCAACGTGTTTCTTTGTAGAAAGATTTTATGACGTTGGTATATTTGGTAGGAAAACCATAGATGTTAAGTAGATTCCAAAGTGAAGGACGGTGGATACTGTCGAAGGCTTTTTGAAAGTCGACAAAGTTGGTGATTAATTTCGACTGGAATTCTACGGAGTCTTCAATGATTATTCTGAGGGTGAAAATGTGGTCTATGCATGACCGTTTTGGTCTGAAGCCTGCTTGTTCTTCTCTGAGCCTTTCATCTATCGCCTTTTTCAATCTCTCAAGTAACATGCTACAAAAAAGTTTTCCTGGTACTGACAATAGAGTGATACCACGCCAATTATTGCAATCAGACATATCGCCCTTTTTAGGCAGTTTGAAAATTACACCATCTTTCCACTGTTGTGGTGGGGATTCGCTTTGCCAGATTTCATTGATCAGCTGTAACAAACGTTGTAAGGTGTTCTCATCTGCTGCTTTGAGCATTTCTCCTGAGATTTCATCTTCACCAACAGCTTTGTTGTTCTTCAATTTTTTGATGGCTGCTTTAATCTCTTCCATGGTGAATGACTCGCAGGAGGCATCTAGTGGGGGCATAGTAATTTCTCCATCCAGGTTCGGAACAGTGTCAGGCTGCGGTCTATTTAATATTTCTTTGAAATGTTCTGCCCATCGTTGCTTTTGAAGGTCATCGGATAACAATTGATTGCCTTGTTTGTCTTTGATGGGTATATTTGGTGTAGGTGAGTGATTGCATAGTTGCTTCATGATATGGAATACGGCTCTGTTGTTTCCAGTTCTGGCAGCTGCTTCGGCATCGGAGGCCAGGCTGTGAATAAAGTTCTGTTTGTCTTTTCGTGCGCTTGATTTCACCTCTTTATCCAACATAGAGTATTTTTGCTTATGGGTATCATATGTAGATGTGTCTTTTGCAGAAAGAAGTGTTAGTTTTGCTTGTTTTCTTTCTTGTATCTTCGTCCAGGTGTTATCGCTTAGCCACTTCTTCTTCTGTCTTTGTACGTAGCCGACTGTGTTTGTTGCAGCATTTAGCAAGGTATTTTTTAGGGAATTCCAATTTTTTTCAATGTTGTTTTTAATATTCGCATTGCTCTATACACTTTCTTTGTTAGCATAGCTGCTTCGTACCTCTGAATTGAATGCGAGTTGGTGTTCTTTAGTCAGTAGGGACTGTGAGTTTATTTTCTTAATTCTGGGTGATCTGTGCAGAGTCTTGAGCTTTATTTTTAGTTTGGCAATGCAGAGATTGTGATCACTGCCAGCATCTGCACCTCTGTAGGCTCTGACGTCTTGTACTGATGAACGGAATTTGGCATTAATGCAAAAATGGTCTATCTGATTTTTTGTGATGCTATCAGGCGAGTTCCACGGCTCTTTGTGTATATCTTTGTGAGGAAATAAAGAGTTTGCTACTATCAGATTTGCTATTTCACAGAATTCTAGTAGTCTCTCTCCGTTTTGGTTCATATCCCCTAAGCCGTGAATTCCCATATATCTTTCAACACCCTTATTGTCAGACCCTATCTTGGCATTGAAATCACCCATTACAACAACAATGTCGTGCTTGGGAGATGAGTTGATGGTACCAAGTAGTTGTTCATAGAAATTATCTTTGTTGATGTCTGTATCGTCGTTGGTAGGTGCGTAGCATTGTATGATTGTTAGTTTGAAATATTTCGTTTGGTAACGCGCTGTTATGATTCTATCATTTACTGGTTCCCAGCTGATCAGTGATCTTTCTACATTTTTTGACATGATGATAGCGACTCCGTTCGAATGATGGTTGTCGGTTCTTCCTGAATAAATTATGTGTCTTTGTTGTTAAGACATTTCTCAACTGTGAACAAAGTTTGTTCACAGTTGAGAAATGTCTTACCTGAGTCAGTCCATCTGCACTCGCTAACCCCAAGAATTTCTAGGTTGTATTCATTCATAACATTACACACCTGAGAAGCTTATAGGCTTCATTTATCGATATTCCCATGGACGTTTAAGTGGTCTCCCTCTTCATCCGCATCCCTCTGGTCTGTACGTCATTGCTTCTTGTGGTATACTGTTAGTTGGTAATCTACTTGCATGGCCAAACCATTTGACTTGCTGCCTTCTTATAAAATCTAGTGCAGGTATAACCCCAACTTTAGTCCTGATTTCTTCATTTCTGATCTTATCTCTTCTTAATACATTGAGTATTCTTCTCAGGAATCTCATTTCTGTTGTTGTGATTTTTTTTTCTCTCTTTTTTTCTGTCATTGTCCAGGTTTGACATGGGTAACATTAAGTTGGTAGGAATATTGTGTTGTAAAGTGCTTTCTTAGTAGTTATTGATACATGTTTGTTATTTATTATTGGTGCCATTTGTCCAATGAGTTGGTTTGCACTATTGCATCTACTTTCGATCTCGTCTTCAGATTTTCCATTTGATGATATTATAAGTCCTACGTACTTGAAACACTTTACTTGTGTGAATGGATGTTCGTTTATGTGAATCGTTGTTACTTCGTAGTTGTCACCAAGGTCTCCAATTTATTTCGTCTGATAGCATGAACAAATAATTGTGTAATCCCTCTAATCAGTTTAAGATTTTCATTTTGTTTGTAGGGCTTCATCATTGGTTGTTCTGTATGGCCATGGTTTTTTTTTTTTTTTCATTTTGATCAGAAAACATTTCCACAGTCATCAGCTGTTTTTCATTCTGTTTGCGCAATCAGTGTCCACGGTTCACATCCATATATAGCACGGGAATACTCTTACAACTAAGTACGACATAATAATCGCGGACGAAACGGATCTTCGTTCTTGTTTTCACATACATAGAAAAGCATATGTACATGATGAATTAGTACCTGCTCTGTGAATATACATGATTTGATGGTATTCTTTTACCCGAGAAAGGGCTTGGTGGTATTCGTTACCTGACATATGATATGGTGGTATTCTCAATTTTACTCGTCACATGGCTTGTTGTTATAGGCACTGTTATCTGATACAGAACTTGGTTGCGTTTAATATAGATATACCTGGTCGCAATTATCGCAGTTACCTGAGACAAGACTTATAGGTCTTTTCCCTTTTATCTGACTGTGTGTTAGTGACAATCAAACCTTTATCTGTTAGTTTAATTCTCATACTTCTTCATTTGCTTCGGGGGGTCATAAACAAATAAAATTATCTGTACTACATGTATTAAAACGTCCATGTCTGCACCATGCCAGGCAGTTAAAGAATAAGTAGAATCATACACACATCGTAACTGCCCTATTCCATCCAAGAGGAAGTGAGCAACGATCACGATGAACGCCTGCAATGAATGTGCACATTTGTATAACGACACACGACATAACTGATACTCTTCAGAAATTCAGAAGCTATTGATATCATTTTATATAGCGATAATTATGACATTTTAGCTAACGAATCGTGCGTTAATTCTCACCTAAATTTAGAGGATAATGATTGCCGAGCAAAACGATGCATGCGCAACGATTTCATTCGTTATGAGAATTGAACTCGTTGCAGCAATTGCAACTCGCATGTCAACGTTTGTTTGAGACGATGTATAGAGAAAGCAGATTCTTTAAATTTCGATCTGTGCCTTACAAGATTCAGTATATTGAAACCGAGGAGACAAGAATAAATAATCGGGATAATACACTCCGACTTAAGCAAGATCATTAAGCAAGGTCCATTTGTCTTCATGTGCCTGTTGTTGGTGTTGCTGTTGTTGTTGTTTTTTTTTTATTGTTGTCGTCTCCTCTGTTGTTGTTGTTTCCGTTGTTGTTGTTGCCGTTGTTGTTGTTGTTGTTGCCGTTGTTGTTATTGTTTTTGTTGTTGTTGTTGTTGTTGTTGTTGATGTTGTTGTTGTTGTTGTTGTTGTTGTTGTTGTTGTTCTTCTTCTTCTTCTTCTTCTTCTTCTTCTTCTTCTTCTTCTTCTTCTCCTTCTTCCTTTTCTTCTTCTTCTTCCCTTTCTTCTTCTTCTTCTTCTTCTTCTTCTTCTTCTTCTTCTTCTTCTTCTTCTTCTTCTTCTTCTTCTTCTTCTTCTTCTTCTTCTTCTTCTTCTTCTTCTTCTTCTTCTTCTTCCCGTATTCTTCTTCTTGTATTGTTGTTCACATCCCTGTCATTCAATAACCAATCAACTAGAGGCATGGCAGTGTACGAAGTATCATCTGCAAATCCGACTAAGCAACATAACTTGTTTTGTTTCCTTTTTAGGTATTTTTCTTTGGAAGTGAGTCGCAATTGTTCGTTTTCTTACCTCTGTCTTCACGGCATCACTTTGTGTCAAACCTGGGTAAATCAACGCATGCTTAATTATATACTTCCGGAACACAAGACGTCTACTTTAATTTACAATGCATCATCTGCTCAAGTGAGTACTTTTATTCATTCATTCAGAATAATTTCCTTTGCAGAACCTCGCTTCCCATAACAACCTTCCGGAAAACCTCTCGATCATAAGCAAGATATCCCGCGTCCGATACACCCATCTGGAGATAATCAGCCACATTCTGCACCCATCTTCTCTTTTGCCTTCCTCTTCCTCTTTTTCCAGGCATATACCCCTCCATTATTAAAAAATTTCGTGACGTTTCAAGTGACCAAAATATTTCAATTTCCTTTGTCTTATCGTCTTTAATAGCCAACCATTTTCAATATTCAGCTCTTGAAGTATGGATTTGTTCTTATCTTTACCCAAGATATTCTTAGAACTCGTCTATAACATTTATATTCAAAGGCGTTTATGCGCTGTTCAGCTTGTTTAGTAAGTGTCCATGTCTCACAGGCGTATGTTGCAATGGGAAAGATGCATGCTCTTAAAAATCAAATGTTTGTTGTTCTATCAGTCCCACTCCATAATTTATTCAATCGTTTTAGTCTTTGAAGAGCAATTGATAGTTGTCGTTTAATTTATTTCATCGTGTCACCGTTGTTAGTAATCAATGATCCAAGATATTCAAAATTGTCCACCACCTACAATTTTTCCTCATTAACATATATTGCTATCTCCATAGTAGTTTTATCTGTATGCATTATCTTTGTTTTCGCTATGTTAAGATATAAGTTGTGATTTTCACTATTCATTTGATTTGAGGCCATTATACCATTCTGTGTTGTGGATAGCAATACGGTATCACCAGCATACCGAATCTCTGGTATGTCATAACCACCGATATTTAGGGCATCATATTGCTCCCTGTTTATATAATCTTTAACAGTTCTGGAAGAATCTTAAAACTGAGAGGGAAGATCAGGAGAACATTTAATCAGATAGCGGTGGGAACGATTAGTTTTATGACTCTTTGCTGGCTGTTGAACTAGGGGACTGAGCACGTATGGGAATGACCCGAGTGCAGTGATGTCGGTTCTTGACTCAACTCTCATTATACTTTCGGCGTACAGGTTAAATAAATAGGGGGACAGCACACATTCCTGACGGATTCTTTGCTTGATGTCAAACCAATTTGATGTCTCGCCATTTATTCTAACCGCTGCTTGTTGGTCTAGACAGAGCTTTCTTAAGAGTTGTATTTGATGGAAAGCCCATGTTCCTCATGATTTCCCAAAGTTTCTGATGTTGTACACAGTCAAATGCCTTTGAATAATCCACAAAGCAAGAGAATAGGTTTACATTACTCTTATTCCTCTTCCTTGTCTAAATCCAGCTTGAACCTCGGTAATTTCTTCTTCCATTTCCTTACGAAGTCTTCCCAATAATATTTTTAGTAGAATTTTACTTGGATGACTGATCAGGGCAACAGTTCTATAGCTGGTGCATAATTTAAGGTTGCACTTTTTGGTATTGGAATGAAAATAGTATCTTCCAATCGTTTGGCCTTATACCATATGTCCATATCTTTTTACATAATGCGTGACAGATTTGTATGCTTTCTTCTCCTCATGCTTTAATTAGTTCAGCTGGTATCTCATCACATCCAGGTTATTTACTATTCTACAGGTTGTTTATTATCGATGCAATTTCATCTAATGCCGATTACGTTTCTGTCTCTGCTGACATTGGCTCATATATCTCATTTAAATCCTCACTGTCACTCGTTTGATACATTCCACTGCAGTACTCCTGCCATCTTTCTAGAATTTGTCTAGGTTATGTTACGGTATTTCCCATCTTGTCACAGATAACATTCAAGTGAGGTTGAACATTTATTGTCAATAACTTCATTTCTTTGAACATTTCGTAATCTCTCCCAGTATATGATATTGCTCTATTCTGGTACAGCAATCTTGTATATATAAATTTTTGTTCTTTCTTGTGTTCTTTCTTATTTCTCGAACAAAATATTTATACTTCATCCTGCTGTTATCGGATTCACCTCCTTTCTGTTTCAGTTCCCTTTGTAGTTTTATTAATTCTAACGTATCTGATGTAATATATGGCTTAAGTTGCTTTTTCTTGGTTGGGATTCAATCTTTGGCTGCAGTTATCAAGATATCTCTAGCTTGTACTGCCAGTTCATCAGGTGTCATTTCTTCTTGTACAGACATCAAGACCCCAAAGCGATTCCTAACTTCTATGTTGTATGCGTCTGGTATGTTTGTGAGATCAAAACGAAGTGGCCTTGGTCCTCGGGTAAGCTTTTTGCGTTTTAATTTCAGATCTGCTTCTAATAACTGATGATCTGTATCACAGTCTGCACTTCGTAGGGTTTGTACAGATGTTATGCTTGATCTCCATCTACTTTTTATTAAAATACAATCGATCTGTTCTTTGATAATACTGTCCGGGGACTCCCATGTGAAATTGCGTGTTGTTTAAAAAGTGTGTTGGTTATGGTAACATAGTCAGGATTAACTCTGTCATCATGATTACTAGTACTGGTCCCTGTGTCACACTCTTCTCCAGTGTTATCTAATCTGCCTGGCCTGGGGGTCTCGCCACCAGATCTCTTTCTTATTATGTTTTCTTTCATGATTGTTATGTCTTCTTGGCAAGTTTTGCAGATGGTAGTTTGCCATTGCTTTTCTTCTGGGCAGGACTGTACTAGTCGGTGGTCATAGCCATTGTCTCTACTGATGGGATCATCTGCCTGTCACCTCAGAGTGAAGACCATAACCAACAACTATATGTCGGTCGCTCTCAGACTCCATCCACCATCTGCTTCCATGGCTTCAAGTAACCCTGATTGGGGGGCTAAACGGGTACTCCACCTTGCCCAAGAGTGTCCCGTAGACTACCTGAAGAAAGAAGGCGTCTTACATATCCTTTGATAGGGGATACCCCTACCCCACTAACATCTCTATATATATATAAAATAGAATGTATGTCTGTCTGTCTGTAAGTATGTATGTCCTTTATGCGTTCGCGAACGGTCGATCCAAGATTGAGATGAAATTTTCTACACGTCTTCCTGTAAGTCCCGTGCTGCCAACTGTCATAGTTTGATAGTGAACTAACAATTATTTACTTAATATTATTTAATATTTATTTACATTATTATTTATATATAGCGAAGGGTCATAACGTTTAATAGCATTGCTATATATGTAACATTGTTGTGTATTTCTCAAATAGGTGGACCCTTTCGCTACAGTTATCTACAGGCATATGCGTTATAATCCTCCTCTCTCCTCTTCCTCCCTCTCCTCCTCTCTCATCTTCCTCCTCCCTCCTCCTTCCCTCTGCCTCCCCCTCCTCCTGCCTTCCTCCTAGCCCTCCTCCCCTCCTCCTCCCCTCCTTTTCCTCCCCCCCCCACCTCCCCTTCCTCATCCTCCTCCCCCTCATCCTCCCCCTCCTCCTCCCCGTCCTGCTCCTCCTCCCCTCCTCCTCCCTCCTCCTCCTCCTACTTCTCCTACTTCTCCCTCCTCCTCTTTTTCCTCCTCCTTCTTTTTCTTCTGCTGCTGGTGCTGCTGCCGCCGCTCCGTTTACCCAAGTTAATTGTTGGGGGAAGATGTAAAGATCTTTCAAGTGCTCTTTCTAATAATAGACAGTCAGACAGATAGATAGATAGTCGGGAACGGGAACGGGAGCTTATATGACTACTTATATGAAATAAATGAGATACTCCTCACCAGGGTCTGGGCTAAGCCGGGCCGGGTCAGACAGACAGACAGACAGACAGGCAGACAGACAGACAGACAGACAGACACTCGGGACCGGGAACTTATATGACTACTTATATGAATTACATGAGATGCTTCCCACCAGGGCCTGGGCGAATCCGGGCCGAGTCAGATAGATAGACAGATAGACAGGCAGACAGACAACCAGATAGATTGTCGGGAACGGGAACGGGAGCTTATATGACTATTTATATGAATTAAATGAGATGTTCCCCACTAGGGAATGGGCAGAGACTGGGTCAGCTTGTTACATCATAAATATTTGTGAATGCATTTCTGAGTTGTGCGAGAGTGTGATAAGACAGTCTACGCACCCACCACCGCAAATATCACTCTGACTGATGTGATTTGTAACTCTTTATAATATCATGTTTTCTTCCCAACAGTCTATGATATATAGGGTATCCGATGTACATTTAGTGAGTTGGCGGGTAGAAAATATAACACACAGAATACGTTAGTGCACACCATGCACGCCCATAAGTGTTCCGATATTCTAAGGAGTAATTGAATCATCATTGGCATTTTGCCGTCTTGATAGACGATAGTTTGTTACATTGTGCTTCAAACAGGCATAATAACTACAACCCATGGCGGTGGCGAATGTAAATGGGCTACCACAATGGATGCATGTGAACACATGGTCATTTTCACCATCACGCACCATCTTACGTCTCACGCGCTCAGAGTGTGGCCTATCTGCAATCTTTTCTCCTTTGCCTTTATTCAATTTCTGATGTTTGCTCTCCATGCAACACTTTCTGCGGCGAATTGCTCCCTGTGTGCATTATCAATGCCTGCATCATTCATGTCCCGTTTACACACATCTGTGTGGCGTAGTGGAGGCCAACCCGAGATCTCTTTCCCGTCTGTAATTCACCAAAAAAGTTGCCCTTTGGTATTCTACCATAATCAATCCTCCTAATGTGTCCTATCCATTTAAATCTATGTAGAATGAGCATGGAACAAACCGCCACACAACCTGATCTTTCCAATACTTCAGTATTTGTGATTTATACACTCTGATCACAACAGGCATATTTCAGTAGAAGTGGACACTACATTCCATAGAGGGCGGGAGCTAGTACACAACGTTGTTGATCTCCACTCTTGATTTTAACTCTTCTGAAGTTGCACAATGAATCTTTATTCCACTATGGACATAAGAGTTAGTGGTGGTCAGCAAATCCTCTTCAGTGCTCAACAAGCCCTCACTACTTGTAGCGTAGCGTCAGCTACGATGATAAGGAATCTATCAAAGTGCTGCGGATAGACTTTCTAAGAATAGAAAAATAAGTCACTGGAGAAGACAAGACTGAATAGCTCGTTATTCTAGACGGAGTAAAGGTCCCAGAACAAGTCTAATCTTCTGACAGTGTTCAGGCAGACAGGAATGGCGTACAACTATACTGGTTTGATACAGACAGTCTGCCAAGGTTGTCTAGCTACGTTGCCTGAAATAAAACAAAGCTCGAGCCCCCAACTCTAATCCCTCTCAATGACACGGAGACAGACAGAGTAAAATATATAACAGAGACAAACTTTCATATCTTCTCACTCTACTATGACTAAGGTTAATTAGGTAACAACTAGAGTGTGTAAAATTAAAATCACATTAACATTTAATATATGATAACACTTTGGGTGCTCCACTGGAGGCAGCCCTGTACATAAAAAGGGATACACTTCCCTGTATCCTATTGCATATCTAATATGGGTTGAATCTACTAGACTGTCTAATCATTGACGAAACTCTTTGGCCTATAGAATATTTTGAGTTGATTGATGGTGGTGGTGGCAACGGTAAGTTTGGCCACTTATCTTCTGGTTCTCCGGCTTACACAGTGCGTGTAAACTCTATTTAGTAGGCATAAGTGAGATGGTGAGTGATGCTTCACAATGTCACACAGGTTGGCACATCTCTAGCTTGGTGCTGAAGGTGTCAAATCTGTGAAATATAGTGAGAGTACGTGACTCTTCTATCAAGACATCTGTAAGCATCGGCCCTGGATTGTTCCTGATGGCCAATAACATCTCATACAAATTGCAGAAACAAAATAGCATGAGCTATCTGTCCCTGCTCCCTATAAGTCCCTATCCTAGGATAAATAGCAAATCACTAACTTTAAGGAAAACAACTAAATAAAATCATTCTATGCTTCCTTACAAGTGAATATAATAATTATTCAGTAATAATTAAACATATCATATAATGCATATCATAATTATATTATTAAAATACAATAATTACAAAGTAATCTAGAGATAGATACATATACAATATATTAAACAGATTACATATTATAGATATTTATGTTCAAATTCTGACGCTATATTCCTAGCATATATTTAATAAAATGGTTCTATGTAACGTATATTTTAAAATACACAGTTTATGTAATTATCATAATAGAATATGATAGGCTGAAAGTTAATGGAGTGGCAGGCAAGATCAGGACTGAGAATTGGTGAGAAATCACCGATAAGAATTAACGAACATGCCTAGGATCTACCACACTAGTATTTGACAATCGTACATGTGTTTAGTAAGATTTCCTATTTTCGTGGCATCGAAATATTCATTATTATCTCTAAGTATTCGCAATCACTATCACATCCTCGAAATATCATCACTAGGAACTGCCTAGTGTTATTCCTAAACTAACGGCTCGATTACTATGGCCTAGTCTACTGCTATACGGACTAATCGAAAATTTGGTTTCTATCCGACTTTATCAAGTTTACAACTATCTCAAATCGGCTACACCTCTCAAAACCTCATGTAAAGGTAATTTTCTAAACAGTTACGTTTTACCCTTTACCATGCGTGCTTAGTAAACTACCTGTACGAAGTATAATATAGGTGATCGAGTTTAGTCGGTAAAATAATTATTATGGTAAATAATTAGGTAAACTAACCTATTATCGGCGGTTTCCAAATTTAACTACACACGGAAATCTCGGGCGCAAACGGCAATATATTATATCGATACACATAACTATTCCTTACCCTTCTAATCTACTGACCAAAATTGTCAGGTACAAAAACTGCTCTAGGTATCTCTCTAATATATCTAAATATATTTATGGCCGTAATACGCGCCAAAGATATAACTCTTAACACTTTAAAAGTATTTTATAGAGCCTAGCGACTAGCAGATGTTTTTACACCGACGTCTAGATTGCGAAAGACCGCGTTTAGCTATTTTTCTCCTGACCGGAAGTGGTCGTGCCAGGGAGTTCGTTGTCGTAATTTCGCCGACCAAATTGTGAAATAGTCGTAGCCAAATTTATAGATTTGGCTGGGTACCCTACTTTGTAAATTCAGCCTCTCCCCCGATCCTAATGTACCGTATTACTTCATATTACATTCATAACATTAAATAGGAGTAGATTTATGCTATAGACATGGACTATCTATATATAGAAAAATAGGAATACAAACGCATATAAATTCTTCTATAATTACATAAAGGTTTTTAAAGAGAATTTACTCTACTTTAAGCAAAAGATGAAGAGGAAGCTGGGGACTTCGTCACACTACTGTCCAAATCAAATGCCTTTGTGGGGTCGATGAATGCAATAAACAGTGGTCAGTTATGTTCACTGCATTTGTCTGAAATCAATCTGTGTTGCAGATAGGTCACACACTGAGTGTGTGAGACGTCAGATGGTGCATGATGATGCATCCACTGTCGACGAATATTTACAGCGTGAATTGGTCTGATCAATCACATTAGCTACCGCCATGGGTTGTAGATATAATGCCTTTTTTAAGCACAGTGTAACAAACCATCGTCTGTGAAGACGACAAGATGCCAGTAGTAAGTAGTACAGCGATTAACTATATCAAGCTGGATATTAGCGATGTGCTTCTTACTGGAATATTTGTCCTGCTCGTCACTTAAATTATGTCTTTTAATGCCGATCCATTCATGTGAAAGTTGTAGTTAACACCGACCTCATTAATGACGTTGACGATGTTGGTTCGATCCTTACACTGCCCTTCTTTGGAAGCACAGTCATTTAGTACATAAATGGCTGTAATATGGCAAGAAAGACAAATAGAAACAACGTGAAAAATACCCCTTTTAAGCTGTGGGGTGCATTTAGACTATGGTGCTATTCTCACATTGTGACATTAAAAGAAAGAAGACAGTTGAAGTTGTAGCTATTATTCACCACTCGCGTTGCATCCTAGAGAATGTCCTTGCATTTAGGAGTCCAGATCACTGAAAAGAGGAGGTCAGCATCGCCAAATGTATAAGAATGCTCGTGCTTAAACATCCGGTGTTGCTGATGTTGAGGTAAGCGATTCGACCCCTATACATGCCAGTTAAACTAATATGTTGACTTCTCGTCCTTGACTTGGCGACGTAAATTACAAGAACCTCTGAAGTCGGATTAGGTTCGCTTGATGGCAAGGGGAACTGGTAATAGGAAATTCAAATCCATACTCAAAGTTATGCCCAGTGCTGCTGTAAGTGGCGCGTGCAGACAACGCTTGATTTCAAAGCAAGCGGTAATACAAATTTTAACAAAATTGTAAACTTAAAAGAGATCCGTTCTTGATGGGATTTCACCACATAAACACAGAGCAGAAAGACAAGCACTCTATCCACTACGTTGTTACCACTTCCTGCTACAATTCTGATGAAATTGAAGGCGAGCATTCAAGGAAAGTAAACACAGAACACTCGCAAATCAGGATTTAATTTTTAGATTTAAGTGTATTACAGTTAAAAATTTGCACAAGTCAATAAACTTAAATTATATTATTACAGGTGGTCGATTGATTGACGGTCATTTAGGTCGTGGACTTTTAAGTCCAATTCATGGCATACAGGTCGTCAGTCCAATCAATAGATTTTCAATCGGAGTGAGGCTTGTCTAGAGAACTCCTCCCCTACCTCATTCCTACATGTATGACCGGTATTGTTAGAGTGGGTTAGACTTTAATTCAAGTAAATATTTACGTAAAGTAACCTTTTAGCTCGCATAAATGAGTTGAAGGTGTATGATGCCATCTCCTCTTTTATAGACTAATTCTCACTCGATGGTTGATGTCTACGTATCAAGCCGGCCCCCTTTACTTTCAAGAATATTGCATGGTGCCCCCTTTTAGAATAGATCAACCTGGAGCTAATGTCAATAAAACAAACAAACAAACAAACAATAACTTTAAGAAAATAAGTAGAGTGCAAATTCAAGGTTTGCGGATCATAACTGGAGTCACTGAAGACAAAGCTTTTAATGAACTAGAGGAGATCACTTGTTTACAACCAATGCACGATAGATGAGATAATAGAGTCCTGCAACAAGCAGCAAAATTTAGAAGATTAACAGACCACCCCGTGTATAAGAGATGCATTGGTTTTGGAAATTGAAGACTGAAGCGTAGCGTAACTGCAAAAGGAAAGATTAGGACAGATCCTATACTTAACATATCAAGAGTCAAACCCATTTACAGTGCACACAAGTTCCCAGCTTGGGGACAACAGCAACTGCTTGAGATGATAGAAAACCTTCCTGGTATTGAAAAAAATCACACTCAAAATGAAACAGAAAGAATAAAATTAGCCATAAACTACATACATGAACATTAACCAAGTAGCAGTTGGACCATTGCATATACAGATGGATCAGCCAACAATTCAATATAAAATGGAGGAGGGGGAGGAGGAATTCTACTAAAGATTAAACAACAATGGAGTTAAATAAAAACAGTGAATGGCAACTGGACAATTTTCAAATAACTTCAAAGCTGAGGTAGAGGCTTTGAAAACTGCAGTAGAAATGCTCTTGATGGAATAAAATAAAGAGAAGCAAATATCTATCTTCACAGATGCACTGTCTGCTGTCTCAATACTGAAGAGCAAAAACATCACAGTACTAGTTGACCTAATAGCAGCACTGCATGTACTATGTCAGAAATCCCCCTCCCCAAAAAAATGTTGTAATACAGTGGATCTCATCACATTGCAGTATACTTGGAAATAAAAAGGCTGACATGTTGGCAAAAGGGGGCGGACGACTACCTCAGCCAAACATAGACATAAATTATAATGTGGCATTGAGGTTTATAAAAAAGCATTTATAGAACTAAATGTGGATCAGAGCACCCAGGCCACCAGAAAGATGATGAATATTACAAACTCGACCAAACGTGAACAAGTAGCATAATTCGGATTCCGCACAGGTCATAGCAGGCTGAAATACTATTTTTTCTATAAACTAAAGATAGCAGATACTGATGAATGTAATTGTGGAATAGGTAAAATGGCAGCTAGACATTTCCTTCAGGAGTGCCCAATATATGCGGAACATACAAATATACTGTGACCCACACCTGCTTCATTTGAATACAAGCTCTATGGAGATGTCAACAAACGCGAGATTACTGCAGCTCTCTTTAACACCATGCATGCTGACATGTAAAGGTGCATTAAAAAGTTCTTAGTATGCCACACTTCCTGCCACAAATATGTCTGTAGGAAAAGTGTCCCGATGGCACGACATGGAATATTGCTTGGATAGCAAATCCATCACGTGGAAAGTCCTAATTGAAAGGTCACCGTGTTGATGCCATTTGCAGACTGTATTCTTCTGGTTTCCGGAGGAACAACCTGTGGTTAAGGGAAGGCCAAATATACGGAAGTGAGCTAAGCAGCCGTGTGCAGGATGTGACGATTGCTTGGGTGAACATAGTACCAGAGCGCTATGTGTCGCTCTGTAATTATAGAAGCGTCCTTGGATGGCGGGGAAAGAACATGGTCTGCCCCTGCCTTCCCATGAGGACTGACCTGGATGTCTTAGGCTGTTCTAAATGGGCCAGCTGGGATAGAGATAACACCACAACAGTGAGAGTAAATTGTCCTACTAAACTACCGGAAAGTTAACCAGGCCAACACATACCTGAAGACCAAAAAGACACATCATCCAGTAAAACAAATTTGAGATGTTCAGAAAAGAATAAATTCAACAAAATGCATATATATTTTATGAATTATTGATGTGCCCAACAGATGCTGGTGAGTGCAGAACTAGCTGACGACAATAGAGTGGTTCAGGAACCTCGTGTCACATGGCCTGGCGGCCAAAACATATCTTTCGTGCCCGTTACGTATAC